>JXCR01147622.1:304187-346100 GCA_002079205.1 Phalaenopsis hybrid cultivar
GAGGGTGCCTTTTCTAGTTTTCTAAGACTAGTCAATAGGAAAATCCTATGGCTAGACCTAGACTACTGAAGAAGTTTCTAGACCTCAACCAAAAGTGAGGTCAACAGTTCTCCTTCTGTTAGGTGGGTGAAGCCTGTAGCATTTCTCCCTAGTATGTCCAAACATCTTACAATGAGGACAGTAATGAGGTCTTTGCTCCATGACAACCTCTTGCCAAAAACCCTTCAATGAGTCTCCAATCTAGATCCTCTTGACATCAGATAGAGTTACATCCCTCTCCACCAAAATTCTGGCAATAGCTGGCCTTACTTTATTGTATGTAGTAGCATCCACCTTCAAAGGTGTTCCTAATGTGCAGCCAATGTTGAATAATGCATTTAGTTTGAAGAGATGCAAAGCCAGTTTTGGTAGTTTGAACCAAATTGGCACAGTAGGGGGCTCCTGAGAAGGGTCATACTCAGGGGTCCATTTTAGGATTTTCATTTCAGCTCCTGCAATGATTATTGATTGTTTGGCAAATATTCTAGCATAATCTTTCTCCTTTGTCAGCTAGATAATGAGATGTCTGCCATCCAATAAACCCAGCTTCCAGTCAGCTATATTTAGTGATTCAAAATAGTTCCTCACAAGCTCCATTTTTGGGTGCCCCAGACTGAACTTTCCAATGAGTGTGAACTTGACTTCCAAGTGTAGTTCATCAAGGTCCTGTTCTGTAAAAATAGCAGCTGGTTCTCCATCCTTAGAGCCCACAGGATGGATGCAAGAGGCAGAACCCCTTCCAGCAGCAGTATTGTAGAAATCTTGAGGGAAAATTAATTTATTAGGGTCCAACAGGGAAGAAGAAGAATTTCCCACAGCCCCTGCATAAGTAGCTTTAGTCCATTGCAGATTAGTCTCCAGATCAATAGGGGTGGCCATAGCTCTAGCAACAACACCCTACCATGTGTTCCAAAAACTAGAGAAAAGAAATGTAGAGGAAGGGCTTCCAAACTTGGTCAGCAGCAATGGAACAGTAACCAAACAGAAAAAACTTCCAAAGAATATCAGCAACAAAGAAACCATGGAAATCCAGCCAAAACCAAAAATAAGAGCACTTCTTAAAGGAAGAGCAGACTTCTTCCCACAGCTTACCAGCCTCACCAAGCACGGCCATCACCACCCGAACCCTAGCAGAGCAACTCTAGGGTCAGCCGCCAGCCCCATCATATATATATATATATATANTTTTGTTTAATAATTGTTCTAAGTATTAGGAAATAATAATTCCTTAGAATCCTACGCAATCTTATATATCATAAATCAAGTCAAATATTGGTATTGGATGAAAATTTTAAAATGAATTGAACTATGGATGAAACAGACACAACTATGGCTTTGGCGCTGACAGCGCCAGCATTGGCGCCGACGATGCCCTTTTACAGAGCTTTGGCACCGACAGTACCATCGGGGGTACCGACAGTGCCTAGTGTTGTTTCGGTAGTTTAGAAAGAATTTGGCGGACTTTGGTAGGATTTCACTTCAAAATAACTGCCTAAAGGTCTTTTTAAAGGCATGAAAAAAATTTTGGATGGCTAGATACTTCCAGATTTTGAAATCTATGGCTTTCAATTTCAGAAACACTTCAAGATATGAGATTTTCAATCGAAGAAATTTTATCAAATTTTCAATCGCAGAAATCATACGACAAAGTCATCACTAAAAAGAGACTTATCAAGGAGAAAGGCTTTATCAATCATGGATTGAGTAATCTAAGTTTGCAGATTGAGAAAATCATAGTACAAAGATGTTGGGAAGTTCTATGCTACACTACCGCTGCAGTTGTTGTTCTAGTGGTGAAAGAATTCTATGCTAACCTACATGGAATTAACCAAGGAGTCGTCTTCGTTTGAGGTAAGGGCGTACCACTTTCTTTATCACAAATTAATGATATGTTTATGATAGAAAGCATGTCAATCTATCATTATATGAACTTTATACCAACGAAGGATTTGATATATGATATACTCCGATTTCTGACGAATGAAAGTGATAATTGGGAAATCAAAGATGACGGGTACAGTAGTTTCTCCACTTCACTACTAAATCTGATATCTAAATAATGGCTTTGCTTCATGCCTGCAAAACTACTCCCTACAATGAAAATCAGTAATGTTACAAAAGAAAGTGCAATTTTAAACTATTGTAATCAAATGTGAAAGTCCATTGATGTGGGATCAATTATTTTTAAATCTATTTTAGGTATTATAATGAATGGGCCTATATATGGAGTGGGGCATTCTTTTGCCATCTTCTTAATTTGCATTCAATCTCAAGTACCATATGAAAGTTGGGAGAAAGTGTTATTACCCTGCGAGCCCATGGATCCTACTGATGAAAACTATATCGAAAATGGAAATGAAGCATTGGATATTATCTTGGATCAATCATCACATGCTTTGACACCCTTAATGCCCTGTACAGTTGGAAGATCACAAGTTTTGGAGAAGAAAATAAAGAAAATGGAAAGAAGACCTTATAATATCAGGGATGCAATAGAAAATCTTACTTACCTTTTTTATCACCTAGATTAAAAATGGAATTTTATATAAAAAGTTGGTTTTGTGTTGTTTGTAAAAACATTTGTTTTGTAGACTATTTAAGGATGAATATTACTATTTAAAAATACTAATTAGATGTTGAAGGGAATTTGAAATAATTGATGTGTGAAATTTATGGAATTTATATATTTTTGTTTAGAACAGGTGCCGATAGCGCCCGAGACCCGAAAATCCCCAAATACCTTGAATTTTTCACGAAACGCCATTTTTACCTCTTCGGTCACCTTAAACCCCTTTAATTTCCACCAAGGATTTCTCCTACATTGCTGAGATCCAAAATTTTAAAATTCTTAAGGAGATTTTGAGAAAATCCTTTGGTGAAGAACTTTTACTTAGTTGATTTAAGTTTAGAACATTCCACGTAGTGATTTTTGAAATTTTCAGAATTTATTTGGATTTTATCAATTTTTCTTCTTTCTTTTGAAGATTATTACAATGGCACCAAGGATGAGCAAATGAAAGAAGAAATTGGAATTTGACTACCAAAAATTCATCAACTACAAACCTAGCATTCATTTCAATAGTCTACTGAATACAAAGAAAATAATTCCGGATTGAGCGTTCAAAAATCCGGACGGTGAAGTTGAGAGATTTATTTTTCTCAGCAGTGGGAGAATTTCTGTTACTTTACTATCAAGGTTGTTATTGGTATAATCATGGAGTTCTATGCCAATTTTAAGAAGACTTCTGATGACCACGTTTATGTTCGTGGTAAAATAGTTGAATTCACCCCAAGGAGGATTAATGAATTTTATCAATTGTGAGAAGCATTTCTCTCTAAGTAAAACAAATTCTCTGCTACAAATGAGGCTTTGGATGAAGTTAATTCATTTCTTACTGATGGATGAGGAGCTTGAAAAGTGAAGAATAACGTTAAGGTAAACTTCTTTGCTTCTATGTTAAATGTAATATCCAAGGCCTGACATTACTTTACTATGGTTAAACTAACTTCACCATAGTGAATTTACTAAGGATAGAGCTATCCTAAACTTTTATATCCAGCAGATGGGCAGTCTAGATGTTGGATCTGTAATCTATAGGAACATTCATTCTATTGCTATGAGTGAGATGACTGGTGGTTTAGCACACCCTACCCTGATTTTCACATTATGTGAGAAGTCAGGAGTTGATTTTAGAATTGATGAGGAAACAATTGAGCCTCTTAAACCTATTGGGCCAGCAAACATTAAAACCTATAAATATTATATTGGATGGAGAACGAGAAGTAGGAGTAGGGATATTCATTCTACTTCTAGCACCCCTACTCTCAAGGAACTTTGGAATAGATGATGATCCAGCAAGGAGATATTTTAAGGATGGAGAGCAAGGTTGAAATTTTGGAGGCCATGGATGCACATAATGATAATTTAACAAAGCAAAAGTTTGGATATGATGTTGTATATGACGTTCTCATAAGATACATGAAGGGTGACCACTCAGTACAGTTTCCTAGTCACTCTATCTTTACCCCTAATCGCAGCAAAACTTTGATATATACAAAGAAGAAGAAGAAGAAGAGGCTGGGTGAAGATGTCTTCTTAGTCATAGTTCTGATCTTTTATTTAGTTTATTGTTTGTTGCATTTTGTTGTTATTGTTTTTTTTAAGCTGTTAAATGTGATACTTTGATTTGTATTGAATGTTGTGTTGTGAACTATAATTTGTAGAGATGTTGTTTAATTGAAATTTACTTTAGTAGTGTTATATGTTTTTAGTACTTTGTTGTATTTTTTTTAATTAACTCTTTCTCAGCAAATATTTATATATATATATATATATATATATATNTATTAGCACCTGCAATATTTAAGAGTTAAGTTTCAAAATTAGAACCTTCAACAGGTAAGTCTTTTCTTTATGTATTAATTGTTTTCTTTCACTATGTAATTTCAGTTCCTCATGCTTAATCTTTTAAAAATTTAAGTTTGGGGGAGAAGAAAAATTCATTTTTTAAAGAAATAAACTTAATTTTATTTGTCCTCGATGAGCTATGTTTTAAAATTTTTAATTTAACATGACCTGTGGTGGTAGAGCCTAACTTTGGATAATTATATTTGTGTTTCTAAAATGTAGTAGACTTAAGTAAAAGTTTTCAATGATGAAAGTTAATTCTAGATTTAAGATGTTTGGTAAGATAGGATAAGACTATGCTTTTTATATTTAAAGTAAAGGCAATTGTATTTTTTTAAGTATTAAGAATCTTAGAGTTTCATGTAAGAAGAAAAGAATGAAACTTTATGAAAAATCTTCAAAGCAAATATGAAAGTGAAGGAATGTAAAAAGTTTTTAACTTTAAGAAGAGGATGGTAAAGTTCAAAATCATTAAAGTCTGTCTAGATATAGTAATCCTCACATGAAAACAAAAAAAAAAAGACAGGATTGAAAATGATCTTGAAAGAAAAGAAAAATATGTGAGTAGAAGCTTGAAGAGATGTCTAATCAAAAATTAGCTTCACCTAAATCAACTTAAGAAAGAAAGCTTGGCTACATTCTCTAAACTTGTATTTAAGTGTTAGCACATTTATTAATAAAGTATTCATGAACTTCTTTTCATATGGATATTATAAGTGGGTTTAATATGAAAATTTGCAATTTTCCTTAAAAAAAATAGAAAATCAAAAATCTTAGACTTTACTATTAGATATTCTCATAACTCTAATAATTACTAAATTTTTCTTAAGTTATGTTATAATATTTAGTAGAGCAAAATATAGAAATCTAGAAGTTAAATTCTTTACTATAAGTCATACTTTTATGTAGTAAAAGAGTTACTTAAGGACAAGTAACATTTAAGTTTGAAGGATTTTGATGCACCAAAAGTATATGCATTTTTAGACCTATATTTTATACTCATTTTTGGTGGTATTGCGCTTTAAAGGAAGATATTTTTCAAGTATTATTGCTTGTTGAAGATTTTTAGCACTTGAAGCAGAAAGAAAGGAAAAAAGGATGGAATTTGGAGTCAAAATGACGTTTTGGAACAAAAACTCAGCATCGATTGCTCCAGCAAGGATGCTGACAAAGCCAACATGAAGGAGTCCATAACAATAGGGGCGTCGATAGTGCCATTTAAAATAGAACACAAGAAATCAATCGGACAACGGGCGCCGACAGAGCCAATATCGATGTTGGGCAAATTTATATATGATTTGATGAATTTGGACGATATTTAAAGATTTATTGGATACGCTCTTGGAAAACTGACATTATGCTTTATTTAGAGCGAACATTGATCAGAGAAAGAGGGGGGGCTAGTGTGTCATTGAGTTTTCTTGAGTGTTCCAATGTGTGTATTGTTTAGTGTGGTGAATCTAAGTGTGATTTCTCCTAAGAGTTGTTAGAGAGGGAGAGAAGTGAGAGAATTCTTCATCCCTACATCTTTGAAGAGAGAATCAAGAGGCTTGTAAAGAGAGAAAGAGTCCAAGAGATGCTACAAGGGATTTGCTTTGAGGAAGAGTTAAAATAAGTAGTGTTTGTTCATTATTATTGTATAGACATTCGTTTTTTTATGAAATTCATATTTTGTTGTATTTTCCTTATGAGGTCTGATTAGTTTTCTTTTTCTTTCTCTCTACTCTGAGATATGGTGAAATGAAGAGATAAATTGGATGTTCCAATTTTAAAATATAAAATAAATTGTGATGATTTTTCACTCTGTTCTTAATTTACTTTTCGATTTGGAAAATTGAAATGTTAACATCTCTTGTGAAAAATACTATCCGGGAAATGGATTATGAGTTTTATAATGAAGTGAAAATCACATTCGATTCCATGAAGGAGTGTTTCATTCATGGAATTGGGTGCAATTAAATAGGGAAATATATATTATTGGGCGAAGAATTGGAGATTCTAGGGTGACAGACTAAAATCCCCAATTTATTAGTAGTGTTTAAGAACTAAAGTGAGAGTTAGCCTTCAAAGGAAGGGAAGTGAGAGCTCTAGAGTGAGTGTCAGTATCCTCCCAACCTAAGCGTGGATTTAGAGACTAAACCTGAGATTAGCCAACGATTCTCTATCACACTTGACTAAGGGTAGATAATTAAAATTTCTCATATTTGGAACAATACAAATTCAAACCATTGATCTCTCTAATTTAACTAAAAAATCATTATAGTGGGAAAGATGCTTTCCAATATTACATAACTTCATAAAAAAATATAGTTTGGTAGTTATTGTTTAGCTTTGTTTTACAGTATTACTAGTACTTAATAATTTAGTTCTGATAGCACCTTAAATATTCAAAATTAGTGTAGTATTTTTTCTTTATTGTTGTGAATTTCCTAATTTATATTTCATTTCAAATTTATACCTTCCTCGTGAGATCGATATTTGGGGCTTGAACTGAAAGTCCTGTATTACTTGATAAAGATATGTATAGTTGCGTAGAATCCCAACATAAATTGCTTCAATTTCTTATTCATAAAATAACAAACCAAGGTTTTGGCATCCCTGTAAAGCGGAATGAAATTTATTAATTTTACACAACTAAAATTTTGGAGATCATTTGGCACCACACTTTCACCAAAATATCAAACTTGACCTTTTGCTCACAAATCTACCCAATTTACCAAAACACCCCCAAACCCCAAATTTGACCAAAATTTCAAATTTCACCCAAAATACTTAAATTTTTTAAAAAATCATCTCAAACCATTTCAAACTACCCAAATTTCCCAAAACCTCCCAAAATTTTCAAAAGTACCAAAATACCCCAAAAATTTGCCAAAATTACAAAAATACCCTTTGTTGCCCAAACTTTCCCAAAACCCTCAAAATCATTTCAAATCTTTGCAAAACCAATTTTGACCCTTCAATTAAACCCAATTTGATCAATTTGACCAACTTTGACCAAAAGACCCAAATTGCCCTTAAAGGCTCAGTTTCACCAAATTAACCATAAATGTTCATCAATTTAACCCCAATTCCCCCCCAATTTCAATTCTAAATTCAAATTAATCATGATAAAATTCAATTCAAACCAAATCCAAGCCCAATTGACCTACATTTGAGTGCAATTTCAACCCAAATAAAAAAAGCCCCAGTTTGGCCAATACCAAAATCCCACTCAATTGAAACCCCAAATCTTTCCAATTGCCTTAATTATGCATCATAAACACTTTGTAACATCTCCACACACAAAATTGAACCCTTAATTAACCTTGGTCAAGTTTTAATTTCCCTCAAGTTCAACCCAAATCCAAAATTCCCAAATTTGCCCAATTTAGCCATGTGCCCAAATTCTGCCAAATTGAACGTCCTAACAAAAAAATTGAAACCCAGTTAATGATGAAAACTCGTCATCACATCCCTATAGACCATTTTGAACTCTCAATTTGTTCTTAACCTAACTCTATTCTAACTTAAACCCAAGTCTAACCGTACATCCCCAAATTCATCAAATGTCCAAATTCCTTCAAATTGAACCTCCAAATCAATTCAAAACTCTTTGTGACATTCATCCACACAAAATTGATCAATAAATTGGGATCAATTCCATGAATAGCCTAACCCAAATCCAATTTTAAGACAATTTTGCCCAAATTGAACCCATGCATCAAAATTGACTAAGCCATGCCTAATGACCAAATTAATGACACCACAGACACCAAATGGAGCCTAGTGACCAAGCCAGATCCACTGAACTCAACCTATTTGAGCTTTGGATCAATGGTCCCTTGATTTAGGGGATTTAACCCCATTTATGGCCTAAACCCAAATATCATCACCATCATCACCAACCCTTAGTGGCAAACCATCATAAACCCTCTCCTAGCTCCCCTGACTTCTCTAGCCACCACACCTGACCCTACCGACTGGCCTAGTGGTTGGAAAACCCTAAAATCGAGAGTTACCGCTCTTTCATCAAAACCCATTACACCCATCCAATGTTTCTAGCCTTGATTGGACATCAAAATTTTGCAGCCCTCCACCTCAGCACCCATTTGCACCTGAATTGAAGCCTTGAGCACCACCCTGAGCCATTCTATTTATACCCTTCCTTCATAGCCAAAAAAAGAGATCTTCAATTTCCTTGGGAAAAATTTGTTAAATTGCTCGCAAAGCTCCTCCAAAACTCCTTAAACTCATTGTAACCATCACTTGGTCATTTTCCCCACCACCTAAGCTCAATTTTTTAGCTCAAAATCAGGGCAAATTTTAACCACCCAAAAAACTTCCTCAAACCTCAAATTGAACTACTCTTAAGCTTTCCCAGAGAAAGAGAGGTAGATCCCCATTGAAATCCCCCTCTTTTGAGCTCTCCAAACCAGTTTTATACCAAGGCCGCACCCCATTTCATTAAAAACCTACTTGGAGCTTACACCGAGGGAACCAACACATGTAGGAGGTTCGTTGGACTCCATGAAAGCTTCCACAAGCATCTGATTGAGGCATCCCCTCTCATACAAAGTTATAGGCCATTAACCATAAATTTGAGCTTTATTTGGCCCTTTATGAAGAATAGTTTAATTTCATAGCATTGTAACCATATGAATGTGCTAGTCTTGAGTAGATGAAGGTGTAGGAAACCTCATATGATTTGGTCGAGTATCGAGCGAGATCTTAGGTTTAGAATATTAATGACTCATGGAATCTAGCTATTGGGGATGATAACAGAGAGTCGTCTGATCATGCGTGTATCGAACAGATGAACTAGATCGAACCGGACGAAGTCTTCGTGCGTGAACAGTGGGAAATTATGGTGACACCAAACCAGGATGCAACGTATAGCACTTCAAAAAGGACAAGGATGACATGGTGGATGAGTTGGACAAATAGAAAATTATGAATTTCTTGATTTAAATAAATATCAGAAATTTGAAAAATCATATCTTTATGTAGAAAAATCATAAAAATAAAATAAAAAAACTCACTAACTCAGTGAACAGAGGAGAATAATGTGGGATAAAAATAAAAATTATCTATTAACTCTTTGATTTTTGAAGAATTAAATACTCTGTGGAGTATTTTAATTCATGATAATCAAGCATTGCTCACCATGACTTGAAATTTTTAGGGTTCATTTCCCATGATAGGGGGGATGTCCTTTGATCTTTCAAAGGCCAGAGAACATCTTTATGTCTCTAAACCTAATTTTCAAGCTAAGATGATTATTTTGGCTTATTTTAATTATATAAAAAAAATATCACTTGGAAAATTATAGGAATAGTTTTAGTAGGTTTCCTATGGTCACAGAAGTTTAGGAAAAATGGCATGATGATTTGAATTATTTTGTACATTTTTGTAGTTTATTAAATGTATATATCTTGCCTTAATTTATCTAAATTAAATACTAATCAAAATTTGCACTATGTATAAAAATCATGTTTACTCACTGTAAAAAATTAAAAATTATTTGATTAAGTTTGAGCACTAAAGTTGATTTTCTAAGAAAACTTATATTTTTGTACAAAAATAATTATGTTAAATTAAATACACTTGGGAAAATTATGAAAAGTGTTTTTCTAAGTTCCTTGTGATCAGGGCCACTTAGGAAAAATAAAACTTATTTTGAAAAAAAATATTTAATTTTTTAGCTTTATTTTAATTTAAAATAATTAAAAATCCTTAAAATATCAAAATATTTCAAAATGTACCTAATTAGTCCCTGATCACTTAGAACTCATTAGGATATTTTTCTTCATTTTTTTAAGTTAAAAATAAATTGTTAAAAGCTTAAAAATGAATTTTCCTTATTTTCCAATTAAAATAATTATAATAATTAAACTAAAAATCATAAAAGCACAAAATTTATTTCTCTAAGTTCTCTGAACTCAGAGAGGTTTAATAAAATTATAAAGATATTTTTTTGTAATTAAAACATTATTTTACATTTAATTAATTTATTAGAATTGATTCATAATTAAATAATATTGATAGGAATTTAAGTCAAAAAAAATCATGAAATTTTGTTTAAGCGTTTCTCCAACCTAAGGGGGACTCTAATAATTTTCTCATGAATAAAAACTTTATTTTGGATAGTTAAATAAAATCAACTTTGAAAATACTCCCTTTTAAATTTAAATGATTCTTTAAATTAAATTAAATTTTAAAAACACACATTTTTTTGTCTTATGTCTTAGTTGACCCATGGATAGGACATTCTAAATTCTCAAAGTCATTTGAATTTATATTAATGAGTTATGAGGTTCTAAACGTCTAAATGACTTGATTTTTAGTCTCCACTGTAATTTGAAGTTCGAAGAACTCCCCATAAAAATTTCAAAATATTTGGAGCTCATTTGATAACTCAAATTGATTTTTTTAAGTTAAATGAGCTTTTGACACTAAAATGATTTTTAATAATTAAACTATAACTCAAAAAATTAAAAAAATTAGTTTTCGGAGTTTTCTGTAATCAGAGGGATTTTCTACAAATAAAATTATAATTAAAATAAAAATTTGAATCTTAAAGCCTATTATACTATTTAAATAATTAAAAATTAATAAAAATCTCAAAATTGATAAAATGCTTGGAAATGTTCTAAATTATTTCCAATGAAATTAGGAGCAATTAAAATATTTTTCTTAAATTTCTATGTGAAGATATTGAATATTAAAGCTTAAAATATTTTTTTAAAGGCTAAAAAATGATTTTACTTAATCTTTCACTTAAAAAAAATTCTAGTAATTCAAAGAAAAATAAAAAAAATGTAAAATTTGTTTCTTTGGTTTTCTTGACCTCATAGAGATTCAATAAAAATATAAAACTTAATTTTCCACATTTAAAATATTTTATAATTAATTAATGCTCCACAAATTAAATAAATTTTAATAATTCAAATATAATTCAAAAAATCATGAAATTTGGTCCAAGTGGTTCTCCAGTCAAAGTATACCTTTAATAAAAATTTCAAGCTATTAAACTTTGTCTTGGTCATGTTATGGAATTTTATTTGAAAAATCCTATTCTTGCATATAAATAATTATATAAACTAAATTAAAATTTGAAAAATCACATTTTCTCCTCTGATATCTTAATTGACCCATGAGTAAGGTAGGATGAAAATTCTAAAGTCATTTGAATTAAAATTAATAAATTATGAAGTAATAGAGCCTTAGGAGCGAACATGTAACTTTGAGAATTTAGTCTTAATTAACATTTAGGCTTAATTCAAGAAAGGAAAATAGGTAATCTTTGAACCTAGTTAACATATTTGGATGACTCAAACATAAAGGATTAATTGGTAGAAACCAATCTCATTTTTCTTAATGGAAAGATAAATTTGTATTTTCTTAAGTTATAAAAATTTGGAAGTCTACCAAATTAAATGATCTTAGACTTAGGGTATAATTTTGGGTGTTAATAACTCATTAATTTAATACCCTCATTTTGATGTTTAGGAAACATTCAAATGGTTTGATTATTATCACTTAAAATTTAATCTCTTTCAAAATGATTAAGACATGCACTAAGGTCTTAAGGGCTTAGTAGTGACTTAAGCTCAATCAAATTTGGTTAAATAAAGATTAGAGTGAATAAAAATTGAACACCTTTGAAGCACTACAAGCCCAAGTTAAAGCTAAAATTGGCTAAGTGTCTTAATAAAACTGACTTGCACTTTTAAGGATTTCTACCTACATAATTCTCAATTTAAATGACGAATGATGATTACCCTACTGTTAGAGCTTGTAGTGTTCTCAAAATCAAATCCAGAAGACCTTTTAAAATCCTTTGAAACATTGTCAAGGTCATTTGATCTTATTATATTGTTCAATTAATCATCCAAATTTAGATTTTAGTTTCAATAAATTAATACATCCTATGTTTAGTGTACGTTGATATATTAATTATCTTAAAAGTGGGGTATTCAGACAGTCACTTAATGTTTTACTCAAAAGTAATGTAAGTGAATGCCCCGAGGGACAAACTCAAAATGGTTAAGGATTTTAAATCCAAAATTAAAGTTGGACTTGTAGTGTTCTCAATATCTTCATAATTAGTTATGTTATCTCTTCTAAACCACATTAAACAATCTTGGATTAAGCCTAGTTCACTACAAAGCCCATTAAAATTTAATGGGTAAATTTGTAATTTTAGGAATATTAAATCAAATGAAATCCAATTTTCATCATAGGGTCATACTATCAAATAATCACCAATTAGGGGCTTCAAATAAGTGATTTATTATCTTCCTAACTTAAGCCCACTACCTTAGTATCATCAAACTAAATTAACCTCCAAGTCATATGATTTATAAAATTACAATTCTACCCTTATCATGAAAAGGTGCCAATATAGTTTCTACGATTTTGAAGAGTTGAACTTATTTTCTACGATTTTAAATGTTAATAATTTGTGATGATTTGAACTCCAATCTTCATTTACTTTTTTATCTGACCAATTGAAATGTTAAAAATTGTTGAGACATAAGTTCAAAAAAGGGATATGATTTCTATAACATAGAGAGAACCACATTTGATTTCATGGGAGAATATATCATCCATGAGATTGGGTGAAAATAAATAGGGAATATACTTTTTTGGATGCAGAATTGGAGATTTTAAGCTGACTGATTAATATCCCAAATTTGGTTCAGTTGATTAACTGATGTGAGATTGTTAGCCGTGAGGTGAGGGAGTAGTGGGAGCTCTAGAGTGGCAGTCGGTATCCTCCCAGCCTAACAACGAAATTAAGGACCAAACTCTTGATTAGTCAAAGTTTTTTATAACACTCGGAAGAGGGGTAAAGAATAGGATTGCTCCTACTTGGCACAAAATAGTTTTTATATATATTTTCAAATGATTTCAATTTCTTCACAATCCATATACTCATTGTAAAGGGGAAAGATACTTTCTTAAATTTGAACTTTTCGTAAAAATAAAAAACTTTGTTTAGTTTTTGTAATTTTACTTTTGAAAGTTAGTTCTAGTTAGTTAACTTTATTTTTCAACTGCATTTTACATAACATTTACCTTAGTAGTTAATATTCAAATTTTGCACTTTACTTTTATTTTTGTATTTTTAATATATAAAATAATTTTAAAAACTTACTTTAAGGATTTTCCAACTTTCCTGTGGGATGGATATCTAGGACTTCAATAGAGTCCTTTATTACTTGAGCGTTCGTATACTTGCGTTGATTTTAACGGGGAATTGGCTAAAAAGATTTTTAGTTAACTATTTTTATAAAAGGTATTTTTTTGGGATTATATTACATATTTATTATATATTTGTCATGAGTAATTTTAGAATATCAAAAAATATTTGCAAAATTTACACACTAAATTTACCCCGCCCATCAGCTCTCCACTTCATAACTTATCAAAGATAACTCAAATGACATTGAAATTTTTATGGTACCCCACTCATGGGTAAACCAAAATATCAGAGGAGAAAATGTGATTTTTTTATAATTTATATTAATTTATATAATTATTTTTACTCACAAAATAGGATTTTCAATGTTAATTTATTCAATTAATCAAAGTAAATTTTTTGTTGATGGGAAAATTATTGGAGATTCACCTAGGCTAGAGGTCCAATTATACAAAACTTCATAATTTTTTAAATTATATTTTAATTATTACAATTATTTAACTGAATTTAGTGATTAATTAAATATAAAATATTTTTTAATTTTAATTATCACTTTTTATATATTTTTAAAATCTAAGCCCAGAGAACTTAGAGAAATAAACTTTTCATTTTTGCAAACATTAACTTATTTATTATAATTATTTTAATAAAAAATTAGGAAAAATACATTTTTGGCATTTAAAAATACATAACTAAATCAATAAAAATTAAGAAAAGCATTTTAAAGGGTCCTAAGTGATCAGAGAACAATTAGGAATAATTTTTATACATTTTCATATTTTTGCAATATTTAATCATTTTTAATTATTTCTAATTCAAAAAGTAGCTTAAAATTGACTAATTATTTTAAAATAAATTTTATTTTTCCAAAGTGCCCTTGATGACATGGAACTTGGAAAATCGCTTTTCATACCTTTCCAAATTATAGTTAATTTATTATGATTATTTTAATGCAAAAATAAAATTTTACTTAGAAAATAAACTTTCATGATAAAACTAACTCAAATGAGTTTCAAATTTTTATAGTGAGCTAAAATGATCATTATTTTACTGTGTTGATTCATTTTTGTTAATCATTAGAGCAACACAAGTTAGGATCATCTGATAGAGACGTCTTAATTTAGTTGTCATTGTTGTTTGGTGATGTTTGTGATTAAATTTTGAGTTGTCTTATATTTTGAATGTTGTGGCGGTGAATTTTACCTTGGTTGATTTTAGTTTTGGTTTTTGTTTTACGGCTATAGTAGCAGTTTTGGTTTTCATGCATGGTGGCATCATTATTTAACATGCAAGTTTTGCATGCATAAAAGTACAGTGTGGAAAGTATAGAAAAGAAACTATACTATAAATTGTAAAAGCGTACATGACGAGTCTTCTCATTCCACAACCAGAAACTCAAAAATACATGTAAGGGCATTTCATGTAATGTGGGAAAAATAAGGTTCTGGTTATATCTTGGTGAGTCCTTATTGGTTTGATTATGGATGATTTTATTAAGCAAGTCGAAGTGAGTTTAGTAGACCTCTGAGGTATCCAATAAGTCAGGAGGAAAAACATGTCCATGTTTTCCCCTCACCACCTAGTAAAAAGTTTTGAGCTCATTTAAACTTATTACGTTGCTTAATAATTCGTCCTATAAGTATCTCCAATGCTCAATGAACATTGATGTTTCAATTATTCCTAAGAGTAGGGTAATCATCATTTGTCATATAATTTAAGAATTATGTAGGCAGAGATCCTTAAAAGCGCAAGTTAGTTTTATTAAGACACTTAGCCATTTTTAGCTTTAACTTGGGCTTGTATTGCTTCAAAGGTGTTCAATTTTATCCACTCTAATCTTCATTTAACCAAATTTGATTCAGCTTAGGTCACTACTAAGCCCTTAAGACCTTGGTGGATGTCTTAATCATTTTGAAAGAGATTAAATTTTAAGTAATAATAATCAAACCATTTGAATGTTTCCTGAACATTAAAATGGGGTTTTTAAATTAATGAGTTATTAAAACCCAAAAGTATACCCTAATTCTAAGATCATTTAATTTGGTAGACTTCCAAATTTGTATAACTTAAGAAAATACAAATTTATCTTTCAATTAGGAAAAATGAGATTGGTTTCTACCAATTAATCCTTTATGTTTCAATCATCCAAATATGGTAACTAGGTTCAAAGATTACCCATTTCCCTTTCTTGAATTAAGCCTAAATGTTAATTAAGGCTATATTCTCAAAGTTACATGATTTATTAATTTTAATTCAAATGACTTTAGAATTTTCATCCTACCTTACTAATGGGTCAATTAAGACATCAGAGGAGAAAATGTGATTTTTCAAATTTTAATTTAATTTATATATTTATTTATATGCAAGAATAGGATTTCTCAAATAAAGTTCCACAACATGACCAAAGAAAAGCCTAATAACTTGAAATTTTTACTGGAGGTATACTTCGACCGGAGGGCAAAATGTGGAATGAATTTATTTGGGATAGGGTTGATGTAGCTCCTGTGACAGACAAAATTAGAGAAAGTCGTCTTAGATGGTTTGGTCATATTAAANATTCTTTAATTGGGATTTTTAATATCAGGTGGAAGAATGTCACTTACAATATAATTTACTATATCAGCACAACATGGTACATCCATTTCATCAATACTATATAATTATTCATCAGGGAAATTTTTCAAAACTTCATTTGCAAAATTACTTAATATTTCTATTTATATTCTAGACAAATGATTAGCTATTTGATTATCATTTCCCTTTATATCAACTAGGGTAAAATCAAACTCTTGCTATAGAAGTATCCATCTAATTAATCTTGGTTTAACATCTTTCTTTTGCATTAAGTATTTTATAGCAGAATGATATGTATGCTCTATTTTAGTAATAATATAATTAATTTGAGCATCATTTAGAGTCTTACTAGCAAAATATATAACTTTAAAAACTTTATTGTACTTTTGTCTTAATACAACCCCAATAGTATAATCACTAGCATCAAATGGTTTCTCCAAATCAGGTGGTACTATTATAGAAGCAGTGATTAATTTTTTCTACAATAAAATAAATGCTTTTATGTATTACTCATCAAAATCAAATTTTGTATCTTTTTCTAAAAGTTGGCATAGTGGCTTAGTTATTCTTGAAAATTTTGTTATGTAGAACCTGTAAAAACCAGCATGTCCTAGAAAACTTCTCACCCCTTTAACATTAGTAGGAGGTGGTAATTTTTCTATAACTTGAATTTTTGCAGGATCTAGCTCCATGCCATTCAAAAATATTATGCCTAAGTACAATACCTTCTGCGACCATAAATTGTCATTTTTCCAAATTTAATATTAGGTTGATTTTTTAACATACTTCCAAAACTTTTCTAAATTATTTGAACATAACTCAAATGAAGTCTAAAATAAAGAAAAATCATCCATAAAAACTTCCATTCCATGTTCTATAAAATTATTAAAAATTGACATCATGCATTTTTATGGCGCTGAATGTTGGCCTTTAAAAGAGAAGCATAATAATAAGTTAAGTGTTGCCGAGATGAGAATGATTAGGTGGATGAGTGGATTTACACTTAGAGACAAAATGCGGAATGAATATATTCGTGATAGGGTTGGTGTAGCTCCTGTGACAGACAAAATTAGAGAAAGTCGTCTTAGATGGTTTGGTCATATTAAACGTCGACCATTAGATGATCCGATTAGGAGAGTAGATGTTTTAGATTCGACTTGTGTTAAGAAAGGCAGAGGTAGACCTAGGAAGACTTGGGCTTATTGTATTAAAAATGATCTTAATTTACTAGAACTAAATGAAAATATGACACTAAATAGGACGCAATGGAGAAAAAGGATTCATGTAGCCGACCCCACGTAGTGGGATTAAGGCTTTGTTGTTGTTGTTGACATCATGCATTTTTGAAATATTGCAGGTGCATTGCATAGTCCAAAAGGCATTCTACAAAAAATAAATGATCCATATGGGCTTGTAAATGTTGTTTTCTCTTGATCCTTTGAAGCAATTGGAATTTGGTGATAACCGGTATATCTATCTAAAAAGTAATAATATTTATTTCCAGCCAATTTATCTAACATTTGGTCTAGAAAGGGTAAAGGAAAGTGATCTTTTATGGTGGCCATATTTAATTTTCTATAATCAATGCAAATTTGCCAACTACTGACTTATCTTTTTGGTATTAATTCATTTTTCTCATTTTCTTCAACAGTCACTCATCCTTTCTTCGTAATACAGTGAATTGTGCTTACCCAAGCACTATCTAAAATAGGATATATAATTTCAGCATCTAACCATTTTAAAATTTCTTTTTAACAACTTCTTTCATTATTGAGTTTAATCTCCTCTGAGGATCAGCTTTAGGTTCATATTATTCATCTAATAATATGATGTGCATACAAATTGAAGGAATAATTCTTTTAATATATGCTAAAGTCCATCTCAAAGCCTTTTTATATTTTTCAACATCTCTATCAATTTTTGTTCTTGAATTTTAGTTAACTCAGAAGATACAATAACAAGCAATGTAGATGACTTTCCTAAAAATACATACTTTAAATGGGCATGTAATATTTTTAATTCAAGTTCAGGTGGTTTAATACTTGAAGGAATAAGATTTTTATTATCGTTTTCCAATAGATCTAAATTTTCAAATTTGCCCAAAATATAATCCAAATCTTCTTCTTTTATTTGATCCTCATTCTCAAAAAATTCTCCTTGCTTTAATTTATCTTCAAACTCATTCTTAAACTGCTCATTACTCAGATAATTAGCTACTTCCATCATGAAACATTCATTAAATTTTTCTATTGCAGGATATTTCATAGCTTTTGCTATATTAAATTTTACTTCTTGATCGTTAACTCTCATTACTAATTCTCCATTTTGCACATCTATCACAACTCTCCCTATTGCAAGAAATGGTCTCCAGAAAATAATTATAATCTGTTTATCATCCTCCATATCCAATACTATGAAGTCTACAAGGAAAATAAATTTATCCACTTTTACTAGTACATCTTCTATAACTCCTTTTGGATAAGTTATTTATCGATCAACTAACTGAAGAGTTACAGTAGTAAGGAAAATCTCTCCCAAATCTAAACGTTTAAAGATTGATAAAGGCATAAGATTTTTACTCGCTCCTAAATCACATAAAGCTTTTCCATAAAATTTTTCACCAATAACACAAAGTATAGTAAAACTACCAGGATCTTTTAATTTTTCAGGAAGCTTTTTCTGAATAATAACACAACACTCTTCACTGAGTGCAATGGTCTCATGATCTGTAAACTTCTTTTTCTTGTTTAGTATATCCTTCATAAATTTCACATAACTTGGTATTTGTTCCAAAGTTTCAATAAAAGGAATATTTATTGTTAACTTCTTAAGGATTTCCAAAAATTTTGTAAATTGTTTATCTTTATTCTTCTGCTTCAGTCTTTGAGGAAACAAAGGTAATGGTTTTTCTAAAGGATCTTGTGTTTGTTCATTTTCATTTTGGTCACTTTCCATTTCTTCCTTCTCTTCATCAACTTCAGTTTCTCTTTGGATCCTTGTTTCAACTTATTTTCCACTTCGTAATTGAATAACTTTATTTTCTCCTTATTTTGATCTTTTGGATTAACTTCCACAGTACTCAGAAGAATTTCAGAAGGTCTGTTACTAAGTGTAGTAGCAATATGTCCTAATTGATTTTCAATATTTCTAATAGCAACCCCTAGATTCTGTATTTGATTTCCCATATTCAAGATTACTTCTTCCATCGTCAACATCTTTTCCTTAACTAGTGGGTTAGGGTTGGAGTTAAATATAAGAGGATAATAAGGTCGATAATTAAGATTTCCTTGATTGTTCAAATTTTTGAATGGATTCACCGAATTGTTATAATTATTCCAACTAAAATTAGGGTGATTTTTCCATCCATGGTTATAATAGTTAGAATAGAGATTGTTGATTCGATTATTTATAGCATTTAAAGTTTCATAAGATAATTGAGTATCAATGATCTGTCCTAATGAATTTTCCACTATTACTGAGGCTATTGGGGAATAGTTCACTCCTATTTGATCAATCTTTTTTGAAATAACAACAATTTGAGATGCTAAAATAGACATTGCATCAGAATCATGAAACTAGCTACTCTCTTAGGATTTTCCCTTTCAAAGGGCCATTGAAAACTGTTTTTAGTCATTTTTTAAATTAAAGGGTATGCTTCATCAAAAGGTTTTGACATTAGTGATCCACCCGCAGCAGCATCTATAATAGATCTCAGTCATCTTACTAATCTATTGTAAAATTTTTGAATTATTAACCAATCTGGTAAAGCATGGTGTGGAAATTTTCTGAGAAGATCTTTAAATCTTTCAGATGTTTCATATATCAATTCCCCTTCAAACTGACCAAAAGATGTAATATCATTTCTAAGCTTAGCGGTTTTCGAGGGTGGAAAATATTTAGCCAAGAAGGTGCTAATGAATTTAACCATGCTTTAGCCTTATCCCTTAATGAAAAAAAAATTTCTAAGCCTAACAACATCACTAGACACTCCGTCATATTTAAATGTAGCACAAATTTTAAGAAAACTAACAAGATGTAAGTTAGTTTAAAAGTAGCACAAATTTCAAGAAAACTAGCAAGATGTAAGTTAGGATCTTCAGTAGGTGTTCCTCCAAACTAATTATTTTGTACCATTTGGATAATAACAAGTTTAAGCTCAAATAAATTAGTAGCAACATCAGGATTTTGAATAGTCATGTGAAGTTCGTCTGCTATCGGGTTAGCATAATCTCTTAAAATTCTTTCTCGATTTGCATTTATTGGATTATCTAATTTATTCGCCATTTCTTTTAAAATTTTAATTTCCCTTTATTGTTTTTGAATTTTTCTAATAATACGTTCTCTTTCTAAATCATAAGGTACTAAACCTTTAAATCCAATATTTTGCATATACAAATTAAATAAGCAAACTAAAATTCTTTAAAAAAACACTTAAATAAGAATTTATTTCTTTTTAGATTTTTTATTTTTTAATTTTTTTTTATTATTTTTATAATTATCTCTAAATTTCTTAATTTACCAAATCTATTTAATTTAACCGTTACCTTCCCCAACAACGATGTCAAAAACTTGATCCCGATATTTTTTATATGTAAGGATTTATCAAATTGACACCACTACTTGAAGATTTTAATCCCTGACAATGATGCCAAAAACTTGATCCCGAGAAAGTAAAGTTGTGTAAAATTTATATAAGTATAGACAATTAATAATAAGAAACTACTTAAGTATACGTATTGTTATCAAGTAATACTGGACTTTCTATTTAAGCCCCAAATATCGATCCTACGGGGAAGGTTTAGATTTGAGATGATAAATTAACTATGAAATTCACAAAAAATAAAATGAAATCACTGTCACTAATTTCAAATTTTAAGATATTATCAAAACTAAATTATTTAACTATTTACAAAACAGAAATGCAAAGTTTAAACGGTAACTACTAATCTACAAAACTAAGTTTATGTAATGAAGATTTCTTATGTGAAAAAGCATCTTTCTCACTACAATGAGGTTGTGCTGAAATGAGATAAGATAAATGTTTATAATATGTTTTGTCCAAAATACGAGTAGTTTTAATTCTCAACCTTGATACAGTGTTATAGAAAATCATTGGCTAATCCTATGTTTAGTTCCTAAATCCGTGGCTAGGCTAGGAGGATACCGACTCCCACTGCAGAGTTCCCACTTCCCTTCACCTAAAGGCTAACTCTCGCTTTATTTTAAAACACTAAAATGAAATTGGGGATTTTAGTATGTTACCCTAAATATTCTCCAATTCTACACCCAACAATGTATATTTCTCTATTTATTTGCACTTAATTCAATGAATGAATTTCTCCTTCATGGAATCAAATGTGATCCTCACTCTATTGTAGAACTCATACTCCATTTCCCGGATCATATGTTTCACAACACATTTTAACAATTGAATTGGCCACATCGAAAAGTAAATTAAGTTTGGAGTTGAAAAATCATCACAATTTACATTATATTTTAATATTGGCACATCCATGTTATCTCTTCATTTCACCATATCTCAGAGTAAGGAGAAAGATAAAGAAAACTACTCAGACTTCATGAGAAAGATACAACAAAACACATATTTCATATATAAAAAAAAGTTCATACAATACTATTAAACAAACAACACTTATCTGAAATTCTTTCTCAAAGCAAGTCCCCTGTAGCCTTTCCTAATAAATGCAGGAAGAAGAAATCTCTCCCTTTTTCCCTTCTCCAACACTCTTAGAGAAATATTTACACTTAATCTCACTACGAAAACTCTAAATTATATGAACAATGAATTCTTAATGGTTTGTGGAATGAATATGGTGTGTAGGAGGATGAATTGTGGCAATGAGAAGTCAAGAAGATTTGATTAGAATCCAAAAGTCCTCTTTTTCTGATCAATTTTGGCCCCTTATAGAGCCTCAAGTCGGTTCTCCAATAGGTTTCTCCAAAATATCTTCAAAAAGCATCCAAATAAATCGAATCTTTTAGAATCAGTGGTTGAATCAACATTGGCGCCATCAGCGCTGTCCTGGCGCCGTCGGCGCTGAGTAAAATTTACTATCTATTATGTTGGACTGCACTGTTAGCACTGAGCATTTCTTCAAAAATGTCATTTTGACTCTAAATTCCATCTTTGTTGCTTCCTTTTTGCTTCAAGTCCTAAAAATCAACAACATGCAAGAAAACATCAAAATACCTTCCATTAAAGTGCAATATCACAGAGTACAAAATATGGGTCTAAAAATGCATATATTTTCTGTGTATCAGTCATTTAAGATGTAATTAACTATAGGGGCTTGCCCTTATAGGAAGTTTTTCCAAACCCAACTTAATATAAACCCTATTTAATTCTCTGTATTAAATGGGAGAACTTGTTGGGTTATAAATAAACATGGTTCTCACAGACCAAATGAATGTCATATATTCTTAGTTTATTTGATCGAGCCTTACCCTCAAGTCTTGTATTTATCTTTTGGGATATACAGGGTTTGAGATATAGTGCTCTTTCATTTAAACTATGAAAGATATGGGATCGGTTTGATTTTATATTTTTATAATATATATATATATATATATATATATATACTAAATGTCCTTCTGAAGCGTGCGACAAGATTTTGATTTTGGCGGCCGACCAGCTTCCAACGAGCAACTCCACAACCAAAATAGTACCGACNGCTTCCAACAGGCAACTCCTCAACCAAAATAGTGCGACAGCTTCTGACGACTCCGCTGGGAAATTACTTCTCTCTCCATATTAGTCAGGGAATATTATCTTCATTCATCGCTAATGTTTTCATGTCCACAATGAACCAAATTACCCTTCTTCCATTGACTTGTTTTACCCATTTCTGTCTTAGGTAAGTACGGTCAACTCATTTAGACCGTCTGTTCAATCAACTTTGAACAGAAAGGTTCAGGAGGCCATTAAAACTTTTTAATCTTCGTGTGGGGCCGGACTTCCAATAGGTGTGTTTGTGGACTAGTTCTGCCTAGACGTTCTGCGTTGTAAGGTTGGTCCTGCTCTGTGTTCTAAACTTTACTTCTTCCTTTCGAGTTTGATTTGCTATTTTCCAAATTAAATTAGATTGGGTTGTGCTACGCTTGCTCTTTAATTTTCCTTATTTTAATTAAACCTTTATACTTTGAAACTATTTTTACTTAATTTTAAAATTTCCACAAATTAAATAAAGACTTACCAGATCTACAAATTGACCTCTGTTAATTTTTAGTGCTCGCACTAAGATTACGAGGGATTGGCCAAATAGCTAACCCCAGAGCTTTCTTTTTTATGAAGCTAATGCAATGGCGTTCCCAACACTCACTTTTTCCTGCAACCTACCGACGGGCTGCAGTGCCCGCAATGTCACTCCCACCATCAAGTTTGGAGCAAGATTTTAAGATCTTGAGGTCATTCTTTGGAAAGCCCCGTTCATCGTAATGAAACTCGTCACTCCAGTTGTTCAGAAATCATCTATTAAATTTAATCTAAATTGCCCTTAGGACTTCCCTTCTTACAAGAAGGTCAAGACTACTACTACTGTGACGCCTACCAAGCCTATTGTTCTTGTTTCTGCTAAGGAAAAAGAAGTTATGATCATTGAAGACCCGAATAAAGGATTGGTTGTCCCGCCGTCAGTATTTGAAATCGGATCAAGTTCAAGGACTGCACCGTTAAACCGAACCCAAAGGAGAAACCGCAGCCGAAAGGTTCGAAGGGCTACTAAAGCCCAATTTTCTAAGGAAGTACTTGTTGATGAAGTTCTTCACCAGGATGAGTCAGGATTACTGGAGACCTATCCACTTCTACAAGGGAGTAGGTTCCATCCCTTAACGGATACTAATGGGTACAAAAGTATCCAGAAGATCACCACTACTTTACCGTCACCTCATAGACATGGTAGGGAGAGGAAGAAGCCTGATCATATCACCCGAGTCAGTTCAGTTTTCAGAGGCTAGCTGCCAAAGAAGGCTGCTTAGTTGGTGAGTTACTCAAATGAGTGGGATGTGCAGTATCCCCTCATATGAAGAAAGAAATTCTAAGGGATGTCAGATCTACCAGACAATCTCAGAAATCAACTGAAGCATTGCCTGCTCGCATTCTCGTTTGGTTCTGCTTGGGAAGCAGAGTTGATACCACTATTGTTGCTACCAATTCTACCGTCACTAGACCCGCAAGATGTCGATCAGTTAAGTCGCGTCTGGGTCTGAGAATTTTACCAATTATCGATAACAAGGATGTTCTTAAAGTTCCAAAGGAAAAGACGAAGAGGTTGCCCAATATTTTATCCAATCTGCACCATAGGGAGCATACTTCTCTTCAACATGCCGATGTTTCTGTTGAACCCCGTCTCAAGACATCACTGTAAAAGAAAAAAGGTATGGGTACCCAAGTTCACCATACCGATATGGTCCAGTAAGCCCACAGAGCAAGATCATGGAATGAAGCAAGGGTCTGAAGTATTTGACATTGTCACAGCAATTACTAGCGAGCTGGATAAGCAAGTGGAGGATGTCCAGCAAATTCCTTTGGATCTCAAGATGCTATAAGAATAAAAAATTGAAGAAATGGTTGAAACGCACAAGGCCGAGATTTCTGAGTTGGCCCGAGAACATGGAGTTTCCAATGATGATGATGATGAAGACTTTGAATTCAATGATTACCTTGAGGAAGATTTCATGGATATCCATGTCACAGAGGCCAGAGCCGCTACATCTATGCGTTACGCTCAACCTCTCGTTGAAGATAACACTGTAGATGAGCTGCGTAGGGCAGTCTTCCTAAGGGATGAGCAAATCAGCTAAATGGAGAAAAAAATGGAAAAGACGGCTGCTGCCATGACCACCATGGTCACAACTCAAGGACAGTCGCAACCCTAACAGTTAGCCCGCCAGAAGTCAATCAACTAGAGATTATCCATATCAAAGATGAAAGGAGGGAAGTTACCTTTGCAATCAGAGATGAGCAACAAAAGAAGGATTCTCCATCCAGTGCCATGTCAGAAAAATAATTTAAGCAAATGGTCAAGCAATTTCGGGAGGCCTTAGCCCAATCGTAGGTCAGTGCAATGATTTTAAAGGGTAGACCTTACCCGGATAAGTTCAATGTCGTACCCTACCCTAAGGGTTTTGTTTCACCAAACTTTAAGATATTTGATGGGACCGGAAATCCTAGGTAACATATAGCGCATTTCGAGCCAATTGTGGTAATACTGAAGAAAATGAAGCTTTGTTATTTTGATAGTTTATCAGCAGCCTATCAAGGATTGCTTTTGATTGGTATGCTGAACTACCCAATGGATCAGTCAAGACGTTCATCGAGCTAGAACAATTGTTCGTAAAGAGATTTGCCGGAGCACAACATAATGTGTCTATTGGAGATCTTTTAGTAGAGAAGAAAAAGCCTAACGAGACTTTAGTGGACCACATTTTGAGGTGAAGAAACCTTAGCATGAAATGTGAACCTCAGCTATAAGAACATCATGCGATTGAGATCTTACTCAAGAGCATCCATGGGCCAGTAGCTTTCATGCTCAAGGGACTCACCATTAAATCCTTTGAGAAGCTACTCAGCAAGGCTAGCAATCTTCAAGAAGAAGTCAAGCATATGGATTCTCATGAGAAGGTCGAGAAGTCCAGGATGACCAAAGTATTTGTAAAGAAGTATAGAACAGTGACAATGGTCTATAAAGGAAGGCAACCAATGATGATACATGCAGAAAATTCTCATCAATCATCATCGCAGCATGCTCAACAACAGACACAGCAGTATGGTCAGTCTGATCAGCAACTGCCTCAAGGAGGATCATACCAAACAGACAATAAGAAAATGTCCATTGTGGAATGTAGGAAAGTGGTGTATTCCTTCAAAGATGAAGCCTTACCCAAAATGTTTAGAAGTCTGAGTTCAGATTAACAGATCTAAAGAAACCCTAAGAGGTCGACAAGAAGAATCAACCAAATTATTGGTTGTATCACAGATTGCTTGGACACTCTATAGAGGAATATTTTTTTTAAGGATTGGATCGAGAAGAACCTTAAAGAAGGAAACATAAAGATCCCAAAAGAATATCTAAAAGAACCTTAAAAAGGTTCTATAAATATAATTTTGGCTGAGAAAATCTCTACGATTGACCTGTATTCAGAAAAAGATGAATGGATTATAGTTTGGAACAAATCTTTCAAGAAAAAAACTAAACCAGATTCGGAATGCTTCAGGACAAGCTTCCGTTCAGAGTCTTCAGCCTGCCAAGCCCTAAATTAAGATTTCGTCAGAAGAGTCATCACCGTCAAAGAAAAAGAAGAAGAAGATTACCACCACGAGGACTGATAGCATGGGGGGTAGGATAAGGACTACTTCTGTTAGATTAGTTGTCTTGGATTTGGGGAAGAAAATCCTCGAACCCCTGACCTTGTATGATTATCTTTTTGCTCCTCTGGGGTCTTATGAATATATTGATTATGATTTTGGCTACGTTTTAACTATTTCTGGTGATAGCGTAATTGATTATGATCAATCTGACTTTGATCTCAATTCCCAAACTGATCCTCAAATCATACTTAAGTCCGAATGAACTCGTTAAAAAGATAGAAGAAGACATCGACAATACCAGTTACAACAGCGTCGGGAGTGAGGAACCAATTCTCGAGCGCCACGGTGCACCAATTACCATCAACTTAGATCTTTTTGACATAGAAGAAACACCAGAAGATTCTCCTTCGACATCTCAAGAAGAATAAATTACAAAGTGAACTTAAAAAGTAGGAAAGTATTACCCCCAAGAATAGCTCCTGTAGATAAAGGAAAGCAAATAGTAACTCGATAAGAGCTACCTCTACCTTCGCCAGTAGAAGAACCACGTAACCAAGAGAAAATTAGAGGATCATACAAAGTGGATTACGATGTGCTAGCTCATCTTAGGAACTTTTCGGCCAAATTAAGCATCTATGACACTTTAATTCTGTTAAAAGAGATGAAAAAATCTCTAGTTACAGCTTTGCTGACCCAGAGATTTGCTTAGCCCAATTGGCTAACACAACCTCGGATGAAGTTTGCTCTTTGAAGGAAGAGCCTGGGATAGCCTTGAAAGATGAAGACTTGCTGCTTGGTACCACAGACCATAATCATCCACTCTATATCTTTGTTAGCATCGGTAGATTTGTGTTGTCCAGAGTTTTAGTAGAACCTGGAACATCACTCAACTTGATGAGTCTACGGACATTGACCTATTTGGAAATTGAAGCTCAGAAGCTTAAGACCAATAAAGTGATGCTAAGAGAATTCAAACAAAAGGGAAAGAGTCTTCAGATCAATTCCATTAGTTATGAAAGTTGTAGAATTACTAACAACTGCTAAATTCCATATCATCAACGCCAAGACCTGTTTTAATACTCTACTGGGTCAACCATGGATTCACGATCACAACATGGTTCAGTCGTCTCTGCACTGGTGCATTAAGTACTACAAGGAAGGACAAGAACATTTCATCAAGGGAGATTTACAACCATTTTCAGTTCATGGAGTTGGCATTCAAGAAGATGCCGCCTACTAAACGCCTTCAAAGAAAACTGTCTTCTCTCATGAAATTATGACAACTAAAAGTGAAGATTTAGAAGAATCACAAAGAGGAAACCATTCAGCTTCGCTTCTGCGATCTTCCACCACTCTTTCGCAATAAGCTGGTGGGTGTTCTTTTAGTTCGCGCACCCGAGGTCGAGGCCAGGGATGTGAGCAAGGAAGAACCAATTTAATCGTTGAATGGACTAGGCCGACCATCAACATTGATGATGAAGAAAGTTCTGAAGATGAAATAATGATGACAAAATAGAAGAAATCACAGTATGAGATAACCTTAGAAGATGTGGAGAAAAGCGAATATGAGACAATGTATGATCGGATAAACCACTATGTGAACACCCTGAACTTACTCCAATTCTCCCTCAAAAGGTCAAGAGTTTAGAGGTCAAGGAAGTCTGTAGTGCTGGTTCAAAGCCGATCAAGTTTTATCGTGCTTCTACTTCTATTAATCTTGAAAATCATGTAAATTTGGATGAAGATCCTAATGAATAAATGGAATTACCTTTTGTTTACTTTTCACCTTGCGTACAAAAGTTAATTCAATAGGGACATTTGCCAAAACAAATGTCAAAAGATAAATTACAACTTTTTGAAAAACTATGGAATGTTAAAAGTCGAACTACTAACTCAAAAGAGGGTCTCAGATTTGGTACAGTCAAACCAGTCAATGTTTCAAAATTTTGCATGATTGTTGCTAGTGAATTAGAAAAGGATTGTCTTGATGTGGAGGATGACTTTACTAATCAGCTAATAGAAGATGCTCCACCAAAATTTAAGGAAGGTATCAAATCAATTATTGATGAATTGAAGGAAATTAACCTCGGGACGGAAGAGAATCCCCGACCTACATTTATAAGTTCTCTATTCAAAGATGAATAATCTTTATAGTTGATCAAACTGTTAACAGAATTCAAAGATTGTTTCACATGGAGTTATGATGAAATGTCAGGACTGTTAGTAAAAGTTGTAGTTCATAAACTCGGGTTGGACAGAGATATGACCCCAGTAAAACAAGCTCCAAAAAGAATGTGCCTTGAAATAGTGCAGCATGTCATTATCGAGGTAAAGAAGTTAATAGACGCTAACTTTGTAAGAGAAGAGCAATATCCATATTGTTAGCTAACATTGTGTTGGTTAAGACAAAAAATGGATAGATCCGTGTTTGTGTCGACTTCAGGGATCTAAACAGAGCATGTTCAAAGGATGAATTTCTATTGCCAATGCTAGAAATGATGGTGGATATCGCTTTGACACATAAAATTTTCTTTTTATGGAAAGATCATTGGGATACAACCAAATAAAAATGGCTTCTGAAGATGCAACACTTACAACATTCAAAACACCAATTGAAATTTTCTATTACACAGCGATGTCGTTTGGGTTGAAGAACGCCGGAGCAACATACCAACGAGCTATGATAAAGATTCTTTATGATCTCATTCACAACCGAGTGGAATGCTACGTGGATGATTTGGTCATCAAAAGTAAAAAAAAATAGACCATTTGTACGATTTGACGATCGTGTTTGAACAATTATGACATTATAATCTTAAGATGAATCCCTTAAAGTACACCATGGGCATTACCTCCAAAAATTTTCTAGGATTCGTTGTTTGTCATCGAGGAATTGAGATTGACCTGGATGAGATTAAAGCTATCTTAGAAATGCCTTCTCCAAAACCTTCAAACAGCTATGTTCCTTCCAAGGAAAGGCGATCTATCTGAGATGTTTTATTTCTAATCTCCCAGTTAGGTGTCAGCCCTTCTCGGCATTAGTTAAAAAAGATGTCAAATTCGTTTGGGAAGGGAGATGTCAGCGGGCCTTTGAGGACATTAAACAATATCTAATGAAACCTCCTGTTTTGGCAGCCCCATATCGGGAAAACCTTTAATACTTTATATTGCAGCCTTAGATGAGTCTCTTGGAGCCCTCTTAGTCCAAGTCAATGATGATGATAAGGAAAAGGCACTCTACTACTTGAGTCATCGTCTAATACCGATGAAGATAAGGCATCTGCCTATTGAGAAACATTTTCTAGCTTTAATTTTCGCCGCTCAAAAGCTCAAGCATTACATGCTTTCCCATAAGGTAACTGTAATTTCAAAAGTTAATTTGTTGCAACATTTGATGACCAGAACAACACTCTCTAGACGTCTAACAAGATGATCAATGATTTTGTTGCAATTTGATATAACTTTTGTTACCCTCCATGCTATCAAGGGACAAATTTTAGTAGATTTTCTCGTTGCACACCCACTTCCAGCTAGTTCCCCTCTTAATGACAAACTTCTAGATGAATAGGTACTACAAATGGAAATCTCTAATGTGCAATGCTCGGAGATGTACTTTGATAGAGCTTCGTCAGTCAGAAAAGACAAAGGATTGAGAATAATTATACCAGGCAAAGCAGGAATTGGTTTGATCTTCATCACGCTAAATAAGGGCATGCTGAGATTCTCCTATCACCTTACAAAGCCATGCACCAACAATGAAGTCGAGTATGAAAAGCTAATTACCGGGTTGGAGTTGGCAAACTGAATGAATATAACAGATATTTCCATCTATGGGAATTCTCAACTCGTCATTCAACAAGTCGCCGGACGTTACAAGATTTTGAAACCAAAGTTAACAGAATACCACCGGTACACCATGAAGCTGCTAGAGCAGATTCCCAATGTAACTTTCTACTGGATTCCTCGGGGAGATAATGCCCATGCTGACCTTTAACAAAACTAGCAAAAGAATTAGCATGAGCCCCCATTGAGATAACGGTACAAGGAATACATGCTTTGTCTAAAATAGACTTTGAAAATCTCCACAAGCTTGCAAAAGAAGAAAAAAATATTGCGGTTGCTGATATCAACGAAGATTGGCGTAAGCCATTAATAGAATATTTGCAAACTGGAAAGCTACCAGAGGAAAAGTTTGAAGTGCATCAAATTACAAGAAGGGCAATGTCATACGCTTTAGTAGGTGATGTCCTCTACAAAAGATCATTCAATCAGATGTGGCTACGATGTTTAAGCAAAGCAGAAGCACAAAATATTGTCAAACAAGTACATACCAGATTGTGTGGCGCTCACCAACAGGGCCAAAGATGAAAATAAAGATCAAGAGGCTCGGATATTATTGACCTGCAATGATGTCCCACTGCATGAGTACAACCAGAAGATGTCACTAGTGCCAAGTACATGGCATGGACTAGCACCAATCTCCGAATGTGCTACACCCAACCGTTGCTTTGTGGCCATTTGAGTGTTGGGGAACATACATAATAGGTCCTATAGACCCTCCATCCTCTAAAGGACACAGATTTATACTTGCCGCTACAGATTAATTTTTTAAATGGGTAGAGGCAATGCCATTACGAGAGGTTACAACACAGTATGTCCTTCATCTCTTCAAAAGCCAAATCGTCTACTGTTTTGGAGTTTTGCACAGAATAATTTTCAATAATGGGACAACTTTCAAGAGCAAAAAAATCAATAATTTCATCAAGCGGCACAGGATAGACTGGAGATACTCTACGATCTACTAACCCAGGGGAAATGGCCTGGCGGAGGCCTTCAAAAAAATACTGGTATAGATTTTGAAGAACACACTAGATGAAAACAAAAAAGATTTGCATATCAAACTGTTAGAGGCCTTGTGGGCATACCGGACAACGTTCATGCTCCCACTCATTGTACACCCTACATGCTCATGTACGAGTCCAAGGCCGTACTACCGCTAGAGGTTGAAGCACCGCCTCTTAAAGTCACTACATCAGAAGAAAGTGCAAAACTCAGCCTTGAAGAATTGGAAAGTCTTGAAGGAAAATGACTAGAAGCACAACAACATCTGGAGCTTTACCAGGAAAGGATGGTATAAGGTCATGACTAATTGGTCTGCCCAAGGATATTCAATGCTGGTGATCTCATGCTTATTCTCAAAAGGCTTATTCTTGCATGCTGCAAGATAGGTAGAAAATTTGAGCCAACATGGGAGGGACCATTTGTCATAGAAAAGGTCTACGCAGAAGGAGCCTTCCAGCTGAGGAATTTTTTAGGCGAAAGACCCATGTTGCCAATCAACGAACAATACTTAAAGACATACTATGCAACTTGACATTGCTTGAATTGAAGTTTGAATAATTTGATTGATTTGGGGTTATTTATTTGGCCAAACGTCTATGACCGGGTCCAAAAATTTTGTAATAAAATCAACCTCAATAAATAAAAAATTTTAAATTTACATGCTTCAATTTTCTCCTTTCTACCTTTAAGTTTGATATTTTACTAAATTAAAATATATATATATACATAAATAAATGATTTTCTCACCAACATAAACTAAAATTTTTTCTAATAAGCACTTTGTTTTGTTCTTGTTCTTGCTAAATTTCAGCGTGTTGATGTTTTTCCTGTCATCTCCAGAGAAAAAATGTCAGGATAGAGGCTGATTTTTGCTTTCAAAGATGGTTGGAATCTCGCACTTAACAAGGAAAGGGTACCACATAGTGGCATCATAAACTTCGACATGGACTTCGATCAAGTCGATGTAGACTATGAGGGTCCCCTAATGGACGTGGTCAGCCGTCGAGAAAAAGAAGGGCTACCATCACATTTAAAGATCAGCACCAAGAAGGATTCCTCACTGAAGCGGAGGAAAATTATAATGCAGCAAGATCCGATGGAATGGACTAGTCATCTTCCATCTATGATAACTGCACCGACTGGAGATCTAGTCACTGCTGACGAGGGGAGATTGCCAGATGCACCGTTACAAAGGACACAATGAAGAAACGCCAATCGAAAAACATAAAGTTTTCCTACATGAAGAAAGAAGATCCCAGAAGGAAGCAGAAAACTTGCTTACCTTGATTCTTGAGAAGAAAATCTATGATCCATGCAAGAAAGAGAATTCCTCCAGCTTGCCTGCCACGGAGGATGAGTCTGATTTCACTACAGAGCCAATGATTCCAGAGGTTCCAGATGATCTTTATGCGGGTTGCTCGACATGTAACACTGAGATTCCCATACGGATACCAGCTACATGGGCATTTGTGGAATGTCCAAGCTGCAACTTCCTCCACCTAGAGTGTTACATGTCTACCGATGAAGGATTTCAACTCACGGATCACTGAAGGGGGAATCATATATTCCGCTGGATGCAAAGATAAAACAAACATGGATTCCTGCTGATATTGAAATGAGGGAGCATCCTCGGCAGCTGCCAATGATTACCATGCCAGAGTTAGACAAAATTAGTAAAGTAAAGAAAAGGGAATTTGAATTTTATGAAGAAGTTCAAGGAAGATTTGTAAATATATTAGAAGGCTTGGAGCTGTACACCAGAGTCTTCTCTAGAAGCGATGAAAGAAGCATTCTTGACTGTATATTTGACCTAAGGGACAGGGGTAGAGCGGGACTTCTGATGGAAATGACCTTTTCTGAACCACAAAAATGGATGCATGAAAAATGCAGAATCACCATACAATGTGGTTGCTGTTATAACTTTATCAAGGACAGACAAGGAATCTGGGGATTTTAAGACATGTTGAGGTGGATCTGTTACCTCCTATGATAAAATGGATGATCAAGAAGATGGTTCAATGGAGCATACTTCCAACCGATTGTATTCCCAAGAGCTACATCATCAATATATATGATGAAGGCGATTGCATTCTCCCTCATATAGACCATCATGATTTCATGAGACCTTTTTGCACGATCTCCTTCATGAGTAAGAGCAATATCTTGTTCGGGAAAGAAATAGATGTCAATGGCCCCAGTGAGATCAGAGGATCCGTGGAAGATCCGTTACCAGTGGGTTCAATATTGATTCTTAAAGGAAATGGAGCAGACATCGCCAAACATTGCATTCCAAGGGTACAAGATCGCAGGGTGTCTGTAACTTTCAGAAGGATGGATAGCAACAAAATTCCATATAGATTCCAACCGGATCCAAAATTAGAGCTACAATCTCACAAGCTATGAGAGGGTTGCACCTCAAAGTACATGCAAAGGGAAGTTTTGTCCTGGAGCATAGCTTAGTAGGTTAGCTCGATCGGGAGCTCACCCCACCGAGGATGGACAGTCAGGGGATACCTTTTTGTATTACATTTTAACACAACAGATATGATGACATATGTATCAGATATGCTCAGCTTGTGATATGTACCCAACATCAGATATTTTTAGATGTAGTTTTGATGCGTTCAACATAATCTACTTTTTGATGCTTCGGCTTATGTTCAATCTGTAACACCTGTTTGAAGCAAATTAATGAAATATCTTTCAGAATTTAGTCTGTTTGTGCAATTACCCATTTTGTGTGATAAATTAAGAGCCCCAGAACCATACTTTGGTTCTGAACCACAATGAACAAAGAACAAAACAATGAAAACATGATAATAATAAAATTCAAATAAAATACTCTTTTAAAAAATTAAGCAACAAAAATTGAATTTTGAAAACATATTTTGATAATTAAATGTGATAAAAAACAATAATAGAAAAAAAAAATAAATTTGTTGAGTTGATTCTCTCGATTTCGAGGTCACTTACTCTTTGCTCGCGCAGCACGACTCTCCTTGTCTGCACTAATTCTCTTCAGAATCCTAGCGGAATTTCACATTTTGTGCAAAATCTCACCAAATCCCACATAACTTTCTTACCAATGTTAACCTTATCAAATGACACATATGTATGAATTCAACACCACAAATTCTCTACACTATTTTCATATTATTCTCAGGGACAGTACCGAGACACTAATTATTTTCCCGTTACCCCCTTGGGTTGGATGTGAGTCCCAGTGCTTTCCTCTCCAACATAGCAGATATTTCCCTTGTCATCATTTGTGTTGGATATGAGTCCCTGAGCTTTCCTCCCTAATGAGGCACAAATCTTTGAGATCGGTATAAGGCCCCCTTGAATGGAACAAATCATCCTTTTCTCAACCCTCGAGATTGGTATAAGACCCCCTTGAATGGAACACAACATCCTATTTTCAACCCTCAAGATTGGTATAAGACCCCCTTAAATGCAACACAACATCCTATTCTCAACCCTCGAGATTGGTATAAGGCCCCCTTGTATGGAACATGACATCATATTCTCAACCCATGAGATTGGTATAAGGCCCCCTTGTATGGAACACGACATCCTATTATGAACCCTCGAGATTGGTATAAGGCCCCCTTGAATGGAACACGACATCCTATTCTCAACCCTCGAGATTGGTATAAGACCCCCTTGAATGGAACATGACATCCTATTATCAATCCTTGAGATTGGTATAAGGCCCCCTTAAATGGAACACGACATCCTATTCTCAACCCTAGAGATTGGTATAAGGCCCCCATAAATGGAACATGTCATCCTATTCTCAACCCTCGAGGTTGGTATAAGGCCCACTTAGATGGAACACGACATCCTATTCTCAATTCTCGAGATGGGCACCTAAATTTTGATTCTCCTTCTGAGATTGATACCTAAATTTTAATTCTCATTTCGGGATCAGTAACTAAATCTGATTTATATCTTTTGAGGCCGGTACCAAAATTCCGATTCTCTTTCTGAGATTGATATATAAATTTGAATTCTCATTTTGGGATCAATATCTAAATTCTGATTCTCTCCATTTGAGGTCGGTACCTAAATTTCGATTCTCTCTTTCCGACATTGATACCAAAATTTCAATTCCCATCTCGGGATGAGCACCTAAATACTGATTCCCCTCCTCCAAAAACACCTTAAACTTGATAATTTGAAACCCACTCTCCAATCCCCAGCAAGAGTTCCTACACCTTGATTTTGATCATATATTCACCTGCTATATCCTCAGTAGAAACAACTAGTAATCAATTTTGCACTCCTTTCCAGGTTTGTTGACTTAAGAGTCTGTGTTGGTTTTTTGTATCTTGTCGGTCAAAGCCAATACACGCGGTGTGCCTGCCCAACGCACCACACTTATTGGGGGTCCATTTATTGACCTCACTTTTGGATGATGTTTAGTTTTACCTCTTTAGTAGCCTAAGGTCTAGCCATAAAGCTTTCTTGTAGACTATTACTAGAAAACTAGAAAAGGAACCCTCACAATTAGAAACTCTAAACTCTTCCTTGATCAACTTGAAGTTCCAAATATTTGTCCTAACCTCTAGCACTTAAAAGGTGAGGTTAGTTTGGAAGATCTCAAGGAGAGTCCCCATAGGACTGCTTGATCTTAGGGCTGACCCTGGGTGTTGTTTTGGAGCTAGTTCACTTGCTATCACCATTTTCACTTGCAACCCTAAACCGAAAATTGTTGACTTTGATCCTTCAATCTTTTGGGAGACTCATGTGGCTGGTCCCCTAGACCCACTAGCCTTAGGCTAGGTTTTAGCTAAGACCAGTACATAAAGGACCCAAATTGGGATTTCATTGGTCCATAGCTCATATAAGGTGGTTGGCACCCCAATTCTACCAAAATATTCAACTTGGCCTTTTGCCCCTAAATTCATCCAAATTACCTGCCCTTGAAACCCTAAATTTGGCCAAAATTCTCAAATTCATACAAAATATCCAAACTTATTCAAAGATCATTTCAAACTGTTTGTAACTACCCAAATTGCCCAAAACCACCCAAAATTGTCAAATTCACCAAAATACCCTCAAATTTGCCAAAATTACAAAAATACCCTTGGAAGCCCAAACTTTGCCAAACATCCAAAATCACTTCAAATGTCTCCAAAAAAATTTGGGCCCTTTAATTGAACCTAATTTGGCTAATTTGACCATTTTGACCAAAACCCCCAAATTGCCTTTGAAAGCCCAATTTCTCCAAATTCACTTCACATACCCATCAATTTGGCTCCAATTCCCCTCAATTTTAATCCTAAACTTAGATTCATCTTTCATATGATTAATCCAAACCAAATCCAAGCCTAATTGACCCATGCTTTGAGCTCAATTTTGATCCAAATCAAAACCCCCCAACTTTGGCCCTATGACTTAATCTCACCTAATTAAACCATAAGATCCACTCAATTGCCCCAATTTGAATCATAAAATATTCCTAACAATACTACACATCAAATTGGACCTTCATTTATCATTGTTCAAGCCTCAATTTCACATAATTTCAACCCAAATTCAAAATCCCCAAATTTTCCCCAATTGGATATGTCCCCAAATTCCACCAAATTGAATGTCCTAACCCCAAAATTGACACCCATTTATGTTGAAAACTCTTTTTGACATTCCTCTAGAAAATTTTGAGCCATAAATTTGGGCTTATCCCAACCTTAGCCCAACCTAAACCCAAGTCTAACCCAACACCCCCAATATGACCAAATGCCCAAAATCCTCCAAATTGAACCTCTAAACTAATTCAAAACCACTCCAAACCTTTTCCAAACCTTCTGTGACATTCATCTACACTTTATTGATCAATCAATTGAGCTCAATGTCATGGCTAGCCTAACCCAAACCCAACTTCTAGCCATTTTGACTCAAATGGAACCCCTTCCCCAAAATTGACTTAGGCATGCTGAAGTCACCAAATTGATGTTACCACAACCACTAAGAACACTCTATTGACCAGGCTAAACCACCTTAAACTAGCTTGGTGAGCAATGGATAAAGGTTCCCGAAATTTAAGGGATCTGATCCTGCTTATGGGCCTTAACCAAAATATCTCTTCAATCATCACTTGTCATTGAGGGCTAACCATAATTAATCCTCTCCCTGGATCACCTGACCATATGGCCACCACCGCTGGCTCTGCTGGCTAGCCTAGCAGCTAGAAAACTCTAAAACCAAGGGCCACCACACATACATCAAACCCAATTTCAGCCCTGGAGGCTAGCTCATCATAATGGCTCTTTAGAACTCTTCTGCCCTCCACATAAGCAGCTTATTGCACCCACTAATTGGCTTTGAGCTCTACCAGGTAGCCATGACTTTAAATTGACCTCTCCATAGCTAAGGAAGAGAGAGCTTGAAATCTTGGGGAAACTCTGCCAAAATCTCACCAAAGCTTCTTCAAACCTTCCTAAGTGTAATCCCCTTGCTCTCAACCACCCATAGCCACTCTACAGAGCCAATTTATTCACTGAAATTTCAACAAAACCAAGAAAAATTTCTCCACATCTCCATAGTGAACTAAACTCCAATTAATTGTGCTCACACCATCCCCATCAAAGTCCCCTTTGAAACAGCCTCTAGGATAGCTCTAGACCAACACCTAAAATCCACCTTGATTGAAAACATATCTGGACAATTCACCAAGGCTTGAAACTTCATCCGGAGGTTTGTTGGACTCGAACGAAGCTACTACAACCATTTAATTGAGGTCTCCCCTCTCAGGCAAAAGTATTGAACTCTAACCCTAACCTGAGCTTATTTTAACTCTCCATGTGTAATGGCTGGATTTCACACTTATTTAACTGTATAGATAGGTTCTTCTTGAGTAGATGAAGGTATAGAAACAAAACCCATGTGATTTGGATGAGTCTAGGCAAAGATCTTAAGGTTTTAGTGTGAACAACTTATGGGTTAAGTCATTTTTGGACGATGACAGAGCCGTCTGATCGCGTGTTTATTTTACAGACGAATGAGATCAAGCCGAACGAGTGGATGGTGCAAAAAGGTGGTCTGACGAGGCGGCTATGTGGCTACAATGTAAAATGGCGAAGTGTCGTGCGGAGACTTCGGAGCAAACGAGGTTGAGGTGGTGTCGCGTGGATAAGTAGATAAATAACAGGTTCTTTTATTTATTTTAATGCCTTCTTTTTAAAAATTCATAACTTTTCGTAAAAAAATCATAAAAAAAAAAAAACCTCTTGCTGAGTGAATAGAGGAGAATAATGTGGACTAAAAAAATTATTTTCTTATTCCTTGATTTTTAATGAATTAAATACCTTAGGGAGTATTTTAATTCATTATGATCAAATATTACTCGCCATGGCTTGAAATTTTGAGGGTTTGTTCCTCATCATGAAGACTACGTCCTTTGATTTTTCCAAGGTGAGAGGGCATCTCTATGCTTCTATCCCTATTTTTCAAGATATAGTGGCCATTTTGGCTTATTTTAATTATTTAAATAAAAATATCATTTGAAAAATTATGGGAAAAATTTTGGTAGGTTTCCTATGGTTAGGGAAGTTTAGGAAAAATATTATGATGTCTTGAATTATCTTGTAAATTTCTATATTTAATTAAATGTAAATATCTTGTGTTTATTTTTTAAAATTATATACTTATAAAAAATTGATAAAATCAATCCCACATTGTTTGTAGAAGTCAAGTTTATCCACTGTAAAAATTAAAAAAAATTAAAGTATTAAAGTTGATTTTCTAAGGAACGTTGTATTTTGTACAAAAAAATAATTATATAAAATTAGTAACACTTCGAAAAATTATGAAAAGTAGTTTTCTGAGTTCGCTGTGACCAGAGGCACTTGAGAAAAATAAAGACTATTTTTGAGAAAATACTTAATTTTTTAGCATTATTTTGAATTTAAAATCATTAAAATTACATGTATAACTTTAAAAATTCCAAAAGTATAAAAAGTACTTCAAAATGTTCTTAATGGTTTCCTGATCACTTGAGACTCATTAAAATATTTTTCCTAATTTTTTTAAGTTAAAAATAAATTTTAAAAGCTTAAAAATAAAATTTTCTTTATTTTTCCCATTAAAATAATTATAATGAATAATTTAAAAATTATAAAAATACAAAATTTGATTAACTGAGTTTTCTTAACTCATAGAAGTCTAATAAAAATAGAAAAACATTTTTGTAAATAAAACATTATTTTCTATTTAACTAAATCATTGAAACTTGTTAATAATTAAATAATAAAAATAATAAATTAATCCAAAAAATCATGAACTTTTGTCGAAGTTTTTCTCTGACCTAGGGAAACCTCTAATAATTTTCTCATAAATAAAAACTTTATCTTGGAAAGTTAAATAAATCAATTTCTAAAAAAGCCTATTTTATGTGTATAAATAAATATTTAAATTAAATTAAATTATGAGAAGTCCACATATTCTCCTCTAATATTGTAATTACCTCATGGATATGACACTCTAAACCCTCAAAGTCATTTGAGTTATGTTTAATGAGTTATGAGGTGAAGCACCCTAAGGGCAAAAATAGTCGTTCTAGATTTTGGTGCCTTAATTAAAATTTAGGATTAACCAAAGGAAAATGGGTAATTTTGATCTTAATAAACATGTTTGAATGATTGAAATACAATGAGATTAAGAGGTAGAAACTCACTCACCACCCTTGCACAACATCAACAAAATCATAATTCTCCTAATCTTCATGACTTAGAGGTCAACTAAGCCACATGATTCTTAAGGGATGGGCTTAAGATAGAAAAGATGATAACATACTTATCTTGAGCCTAAGACTGATGATGATGTGATCGTTCAATAAGAATACATATCACCTAAATCAAAGAATTGATGATTACCATTCCACCTATCTTGATTGTTAAGGGCTTAATACTCACATAAGCTCGATATGTACACACAATTGATCAGATTTAGAAGATAACATGATTGGTGATTAACATCTTTAAACACTACAAGCCAGAACTTAATTGCAGGCACCATAATCTTAAATGACTTAAACTTTTCTTAGAGACACACACTCACATAACTCTTAAATAAAACATCAATTGATTAATTGGGTATCCTATCTTTGGGATAATTAAGTTTCACTGAGCAACGGGGTAGCCACACTTCAACTTTGGATGATTAATGGAACAATATGATAAGTCTAAAATGAACTTGAAATATTTCAAGAGATCTTTAAAGTGGTTCAGGGTCATGCCTTGAGCACTTTAAAATCTATTGGACTTTCTGAAGGGTAAATTGGACTTGTCATATTTTGTTCTAAAATCATCCACTAAGATCTTACAAGATTCAATAAAGCCATAACTTGGGGTTTGCTAGCTAAACCTTCATCTACTCCTGCAGTTTAAATTCTTTTAAAAAATTATATACATGTCTTGAAAGTACTGACTTTTTAGGTGGTGGAACGAGAAGAATCGACAGGTACACTTTTAAATTAATGCATTTACCTTTCTGTACTTCGTGCCTTGAGCTTGCATGTTAAAAAATGATGTCACACTGCATGAAAGACAAAACTGCTAGGATAGCCATAAAACCAAAACCAAAACTAAAATCAATGAAGATAAAATTTGCCTTCATAACATTTAAAATATAAGACAACTCAAAATTTAATCACAAACATCAAAAAAAAAAAACTGCAACTAAATTAAGATGTCTCTATCGGATTATCAGGAATCCCTCGGAGTAGGTAACCTACAGTTGCTAATGAGATTTCCCACTGTCTAAATGAAAGTATGGAACTCATTAAGTTGAGTTTAGTAAATTCATTTGGACTAAGTGAATCGAAAGAAAATAGTGGTATCAAAATGAGGGAACCGTATGATCCTAACCGGTGTTGCTCTAATTAACTTTAACATGCCCTATACTATTTAAATAACCATGCATAAGTGTAAGCCCTAAATAATAAAATTGGCAGGATGGAACATTTAAAAATTTCTTCAAAAAACTGAAGCCAAATATTTTGATTGCCTGGGAAGTCCTCAAGGTTCTCCTCAGGATCTATGACATTCCTTAGTTCTTCCTCCTTTGGATTCTACAATAAATGTTCCAAATTTGAGTCATTCCCCTTTAACACCATTTTGTTCGATCTCGTTGAAAGTCCTATCCTTTTGAATTATTTGAAGATAATATTCTCTAATTTTTATTGAGAGTTTTCTTGAGTGATTTCCGTCATTTAAGATGTAATTAACTATGGGGGCTTTCCCTTTTAGAAAGCTTTTTTGAATCAAGTTTAATATAAACCCTATTTAATTCTCTGTATTAAAATAGAGGAACTTGTGGGCTTATAAATAAAAATAGTTTTCGTAGACCAAACGAATGTCATATATTTCTTAGTTTATTTGATCAAGCCTCACCCTCAAGTCTTGTGCTTATCTTTCGGGATAGATACAGAGCTTGAGGTACAGTGTTCTTTCATTTAAACTATAATAGATATGGGATCATATTGATTTTATATTTTTCTAGACAAATATATATATATATATATATATATATATA
>JXCR01147623.1:5763-20383 GCA_002079205.1 Phalaenopsis hybrid cultivar
TCCTTTGAATGAAAATAATAACACATGATCCTTTTGTTTTTTCAAGGCCAATTTATCTTTCTCTTAATTATGATAACATTCAGAAGCATAGTGACTAACTTCTTACAAATATAACAAAGAAAATATGATTTTTTGTATCGTTAGCATCTTGGCCTTTTCTTTCAGTCAATATTTCTTAAGGTTTAACCATCTTCATTATTTTTTGATATCCTCCATGTCCATATCCTCAGCCTCTTCCAAAGACACGATCACAACCACGACCTCTACTTTGTCCATTGAAGTTGCAAACACTTGAATTATCTTCATTTTTAGAGTTTTCATTTTCATTCTTTAAATATAAGCTTTGATTGGTGAGCTTACCGGAAAATATAATACTTTTTCTTATTTTTTTTCTTTGTTCATAAGCCATAAAAGATCCCATAAGTTCATTAACGATTATAGACTCTAAGCCTTTAGCTTCCTTAATAGCTACTTTAATATGCTCAAATTTATCATTCACAGAACGTAAAATTTTTTCAATCACTTGAACAACTTCTAAATTTTCTTCATTCCTCATAGTTGATTGACAACGACCAATACTCTTGTGAAATAATCCTCCACATTTTATGTTTCATTCATTTGGAGTGCCTCGAACTTGGCTTGAAGAGTTTGAAGTCGATCCTCCTTCACCTTGTCCATGCCTTGAAAAGAAGTATTTCCTATGGTTGCTTAGAGGTGGATGCGGCGACCACTTTCTCAAAACATACCTCATCTAAGCCTTGATAAACGAAGAAGAATGCTTTCTTGTCCTTTCTATATTTTCTTTCAACAAATCCATCTGGGATGTCGACAATGTTGCTTCGTCCTGTGGCTCGACATGTGCTTTTTCATTTAACTCTCAAATATCCAGGGAACCAAACAATGCCCTCATTTGAAGACACCAATTCTCATAATTCTCTTTTATGAAATGAGGCACTTTTAGATTCAAGCCACTTGCCATCTTTTAACAATGTTGACTCTTATACCAATTTTGATAAAATAAATAGATACATATATGGAAAATATTGAGAGGTGAATAAAAATTTTGTGTGGACAACAAAAGAAGAGAATTTTTTTTTTATTTGCATTCATTCTAAAATTGACAAGGTTAAGACCTATTATACTAATCCAAAGATTATTCTTGGAGCAATTCATATGCTAGCATAATCTAGAGAAACCAACAATCCAATTTTCTAGATTCAGGTGGATGTGGAATACTAAAGAACTCTTTATTAAATACATTCTACTAAGTATTTCTCATATTTAATATTTTTGATTTAATTCAGACCAATACATATATATTGATACATTTTAAACTTAAAAGATAAGAGATTGCATTTAAGACAGCCTATTGTCTGTCAAAATATAATGCATGGGGCCAATATCCTAAACAATAATTGAATTTGCTGATAAGGGAAAAGCACCGGCATGCTGAAGGCAAGCTGAAGCAAGTAGTCCTCAGAAAACCAATTATTCATCTTCCTTTGCTTTGTTGGCAACATGGATGTATCAGTCTTTTAGAAGACCAATTGTTCATTTGGTATCGCTTTGTTGCTCTGCTATTCATTATAAAATAATTTAACCACTATTCTGATTGCCAATAATTTTGCACGTGAAATCAGGCAAAGTTGGTATATATAAGTCGATTTCATGAAAAGAAAAGTGAAAATTATCAACAAACGAATCATATTTGCATAATACTGCTAATTAATCCCATAATGTTGAATGTATTTCTTAATCATATTACTGTTATTGATTAATTATAGTTAAATCAAATGATAATGAGAGACCTAGAGCGGTCCTTAGATATTGTTTTCTGAAACTTATTTCAGAATGCTTAAGGTCTGTTTGTGGCAGCTTATAAGTGCGAGCGACGTTTTTAAAATGTCGCGCACGTTTCGACGGCTTATCCGAAAATGTGATTGGGTTTTTACACTAAAAACAGATCAATGATCGAACCCCACGGGCCACCCGCGAGCCAAGGGGACACACAAGTCTTGGCTTTGTGGGCGCTAGAGCTGATTCACATGGAGAGCAATAAGGAAGCAAAGTGTTATTTCCTGATTGTGATGGCCACCTCCCACCTTTCAAATCAAAATCTAGCGCAGATCTCCTTAGCTAAAGGTGGGTGCCATTACAGTGACCCATGTGGCCCTGTTCTTCTGTTTCCTCTTAAAAAGCATCTATTTCACATACCACATGGAGAAGTTGCGTCTTATCTTTCTCCTCTCCCTCTCTCTCTCTCTCTCTTTATTTTTTATTTAATTCTCTATTTATTTATTTTTTTTGTATGCTTGAATTGCCTTATCTCTTCTTTCTCCTTCGTGCCTTCCACATCTTTTTTTACCCAACATAGGGTACTCTTTATTTCAATTAAAACCATCTCCCTTTTGATCATATTATTTTTTTTATAGCACACATACTCACATGTGCTACATCTTAATAGATTGCTGGTAATTCGGGTGCTTTTGAGATAGCTTGTGCTTAGGTAAGTTGCATATCTGGGACCTGCGTTTTAGGTTTAGTGTAAACTACAGTCTCGAATAAGTTGCTCAAACGTAATTTCCATACGATGAGCCAGCCTTTTTAAAACACCGCCGCAGCGAATAATTGCCCCAAAAGGAGCCAGTGCTAAGAGCCCTCGCTTGAACCGAGAAGATAACCTTTTTTTTTCTTGATTCACATACCCATATATATGTGCAGTCATAAAACTCCATTTCTCATGAGTTAGATACAAAGCTAAGAACCACTTGGTCAAGTGGGCTGCTCGAAATGATAATATAAGTAAATTTGCATTTCTGTAAATTTGAATTACTAAATCATTACTTTTTTTCTGGAAATTTATATTCAGAATGCTTGCAGAATAAAGTCATCTTCAAAACAGACGTCAAACAGGTTGTCAATGTTATTAAGATGAAAAGTCTCAAAAGTTGATTTAATTTTGTTTTCCCTGAAATTGAAACTTTAATATAAAGTGCACATGAGCTGAAGATATTAGACTTAATGTTGCTAATCAACAAAGATTTTGCTCATAGCTTCTTCTCCATTACTATCCTCTTCATCTAAGAGATTCTCAGTTATGCAGCTCCACGAAGAAGATGAACTGGTTGCAGGAATTTGATTTTCTTCTTGTCTGATATTCCTTGCTCTCAAGTTCTTCCTTCTTTTCACAGAGATTTGACAAACTACCCACTCTTTACTTGAAACAAGCAAACTCTGCAACCATTAAAGAGCATATTATTCAAATAAGTAACGGTCTGAAGAAAAAATCACTATCCTATCAACATACTAAAGTGATTTGTTTGTCAACTAAAGTGATTTGTTTGTCAATTATATAGTAAGAATATATCAAATTTCTCTGAGCTAGTAATTAGCACTTACTTGGGCTGAGCTCTTTAGAAGTTCTTTGTTGGGGAGGCTGTATTCATGCATGATCCAATCAGTTTTTGATCCATGAGGCGACTTCCCTCTGTAAAAGGCCAAGACTTGTTTCAAACCAACTAATTCGTTTCCTTGAGAAGAAGCCAAAACTGGTTTCTCCTTCCCCAAGGGCTTCCAGTATCCCAACTTTGTCTCTCGGTAAGATACTCTCCCTTTCTTTTTTTGACTCTTACTCTCCCTAAGATAGAAGAAGTANTCTTAGATATTGCTTTCTTAAACTTATTTCAGAATGCTTAGGGTCTGTTTGTGGCAGCTTATAAGTGCGAGCGACGTTTTTAAAACGTCGCCCACGTTTCGACGGTTTATCCGAAAATATGATTGAATTTTTACAATAAAAGCAGACCAATAATCTAACCTAGCGGGCCACCCGCGAGCCAAGCGGACACACAAGTCTTTGCTTTGTGGGCGCTAGAGCTGATTCACATGGAGAGCAATAAGGAAGCGAAGTGTTATTTCCTGATTGTGATGGCCACCTCCCACCTTTCAAATCAAAATCTAGCGCAGATCTCCTTAGCTAAAGGTGGGTGCCATTACAGTGACCCATGTGGCCCTGTTCTTCTGTTTCCTCTTAAAAAGCATCTATTTCACATACCACATGGAGAAGTTGCGTCTTATCTTTCTCCTCTCTCTCTCTCTCTCTTTATTTTTTATTTAATTGTCTATTTATTTATTTTTTTTTTGTATGCTTGAATTGCCTTATCTCTTCTTTCTCCTTCGTGCCTTCCACATCTTTTTTTAGCCAACATAGGGTACTCTTTATTTCAAGTAAAACCATCTCCCTTTTGATCATATTATTTTTTTTTATGGCACACATACTCACATGAGCTACATCTTAATCTGTGATTGCTGGTAATTCGGGTGCTTTTGAGATAGCTTGTGCTTAGGTTAAGTCGCTTATTTGGGACCTGCGTTTTAGGTTTAGTGTAAAAAACCAACTACAGTATGGAATAAGTTGCTCAAACATAATTTTCATACGGTGAGCCAGCCTTTTCAAAACACCGCCGCAGCGGATAAGTTGCCCCAAACATAGCCAATGCTAAGAGCCCCCAATTGAACCCTTCGAGAAGATAACTTTTTTTTTTCTTGATTCACATACCCATATATATGTGCAGTCATAAAACTCCATTTCTCATGAGTTAGATACAAAGCTAAGAACCACTTGGTCAAGTGGGCTGCTCGAAGTGATAATATAAGTAAATTTGCATTTATGTAAATTTGAATTACTAAATCATTACTTTTTTTCTGGAAATTTATATTCAGAATGCTTGCAGAATAAAGTCATCTTNCTTTTCCCACAAGCTTAAGGCTTCTCTACTTTGTCTCTACTTAGAGGCCACTCCCTGAGGCCCAAATTGGCTACCTTAGCAGAATTCATCATCCATTTTTAAAGGAGCTAAGTGAAGGAAAGAGAGTGAAGGAAGAAGAGAAGAAGAGGGAAGTGGATGTGAGTTGCATGAGATGAGGGGAAAGGGGAGGTTCTTTATAAGAAAAGGGCAGGGGAGAAAGGAAGAGCTGTGATGGAACATAGTAGCGTGAGCCACACTCAAGCAAAGAAGCTGCTTTCTTTCTAGTTCNGAGCAAACTCTGCAACCATTAAAGAGCATATTATTCAAATAAGTAACGGTCTGAAGAAAAAATGTCTATCCTATCAACATACTAAAAGCATACTAAAAGTGATTTGTTTGTCAATTATACAGTAAAAATATATCAAATTTCTCTGAGCTAGTAATTAGCACTTACTTGGGCTGAGCTCTTTAGAAGTTCTTTGTTGGGGAGGCTGTACTCATGCATGATCCAATCAGTTTTTGATCCATGAGGCGACTTCCCTCTGTAAAAGGCCAAGACTTGTTTCAAACCAACTAATTCGTTTCCTTGAGAAGAAGCCAAAACTGGTTTCTCCTTCCCCAAGGGCTTCCAGTATCCCAACTTTGTCTCTCGGTAAGATACTCTCCCTTTCTTTTTTTGACTCTTACTCTCCCTAAGATAGAAGAAGTATTTATCTCCACCAAACCCACCTAAGTTTACTAAAACATAGCCATCAAAATGTACTTCAGAAAGGGCACAGGTTTAATATGTGAAGTTCAAACAATATGATCAAACTTAAGGCTCTCATATGAATTTGCTCACAAATAACAAAATCTTTCTGGAAAAAACTTACAGGGTAAATCCCAAGGGTTCAATTTCCCAAGATCAATTTCAGGAATGATGGCAGCCGGCAAGGGAAAAGAGAAGGCCTTCCTCCTAAGGTACTGAACAACAAGCTCTTCATCAGTAGGGTGGAATCTGAAACCAGGGGGAAGTCTGACCAAACCATGCTTCATAAACTCATTTCTCTCCATTTATTTTCCCACAAGCTTAAGGCTTCTCTACTTTGTCTCTACTTAGAGGCCACTCCCTGAGGCCCGAATTGGCTAGCTTAGCAGAATTCATCATCCATTTTTAAAGGAACTAAGTGAAGGAAAGAGAGTGAAGGAAGAAGAGAAGAAGAGGGAAGTGGATGTGAGTTGCATGAGATGAGGGGAAAGGGGAGGTTCTTTATAAGAAAAGGGCAGGGGAGAAAGGAAGAGCTGTGATGGAACATAGTAGCGTGAGCCACACTCAAGCAAAGAAGCTGCTTTCTTTCTAGTTCCTCTTTATTTGGCAACAATGGGAGGGTATTGCGGGATAATTAGGCCAATGCGTGGGAGTTTTTCACATGAAAACTTTTTGAAATTGGCGGATGTCATGTCCTTCAAACTTAGCCGGGCAAGGAAGGAACTTTTTGTCAGATAAAACCGTTCATTTTGACTTGGGGAGACACTCCTGTGGATGGTAATTGATGCGTGATTAATGAGGGATCAACACTTAACTGCAAGCAAAAGCCAGACGAAATTAGTTTTTTTCTTTCCGTAACTGTTGCTTCTTGAAGGAGGTGAATTTTGCTTAGGGGTAACTTGTTTATTTACGCTCTTAGATTGCTGTCTTTCGAACTTTATACACCTTTTTATATTGGTACAGTAACGGTAAAATATGTCTTTGAAAGATAGCAACCCGATTCTTGTTTTTCTTTGATAAGAGAGAAATTGTTCCCTTAGAAAAATAATAATAATAATAAATAAATAAAAGAGAAGTTTGAACGATGAAACCATAAAAATATAGGGAGTTTTCACGGATGGCACATGCGGTAATGGAGCAATAACAGATAAAATTCAATAGATCTAAAGATAAATTATGCTAATTAAATTGTTAGGTATGACTCATATATCAGATAAGGGATAGATGCTGGAGCGGAGTGGAAGCATCCATCCAATTGAGAGAGTTTTGTTAGATGAGTTGAAGGTGTGGGGCGATGTCCCCCGCAATACGGTACATGATAATTTTGTGATTGCAATAATGGATATATATATATTATGTGTAACTCTAAGGTGAATAACTGCTTCAGAAAATAAAAAAAAAGGAAAAAAAAACGCCGCCCATTACTTCTGAGGACGTAAGCATATTGTCGAATCTCGTTAAATCCTCAGTTCACTATTTTGATTCTTGTGATGTTTTTCTCTTCTTACTCAACAATTGGTATCACAACATGGTTTCGGGGCAGAGGAGTTCGGTGCAGGAGGGAAGAAAAAGGAAGGCTCGGTCGCGACTGAGATGAAGATCACGGATGGTGCGGTTTGGCTTAGACTCGAGATAAAGAAGATCGCGGGAGGAGCAAGTTGAGATGGAAAAGTCCGGTGCAAGATTCGAAGTGGTGAAGTATGTTGGAACTGACAACTTCAGATTGTGGCAAACAAGGGTGAATAACTTGTTTACGCAGCAAGAGATTTTGAAGGCTTTGTGGCCAAGGAAACCAAAAAACATAGAAGACGCTGATAGGGAAACTATTAGAATTGTTAGGAAGTATACTTGTAGGTGTAGTTCATTCTGTTGAATCATCTGATGATGATACAAAACTACGACACATGCGTCTTGGTCACTGTAGTGAATGTGAAATGAATGAATTGGATAAGAAAAATGTGTTGCATGGTGCTAAAGCTGCAAGCTCGATTTTTATAAGTTCTGCGTTCTTGAAAAATATACTAGAGTTAGTTTCATGACTAGAAAACACAAAAATGAATGGATTTTTGATTATGTGTGTTCTGATGTATGGGGCCATACTAAAGGAAACGTCATTGGGAGGATCTTTGTATTATGTTACATTCATTGATGATTTTTTAAGAAAATTTGGGTGTATTTCTTGAAACATAAATCTGAAGTTTTTGTCAAATTCATGCTGTGAAAAGTTGAAGTTGAGTATTAAAATGGTAGAAAGATCAAATATTTAATTTCTGATAATGACACATAGTATATAGATTCGCAGTTTCAAAAATTTTGTGAGGAGCATGGGATTCAGAGGCATTTTTCAATGTGTAAGACACCATAATAGAATATCATTTATAGAAAGGATGAACGTGTTTTTAACTGAAAGGACAAGAATCATGAGACTGAATGCAGGGCTTCCAAAAAGCTTCTAGGCAGAGAGTGTGAGTATGACGTGCTACCTCATCAATAGATCACCTCGGACATCATTGGGTGACAAGATTGCATAAGAGGTATGGACAGATAATGCAGTTAGTTTTGTTTATTTATGAATTTTTGGTTTTCTTACTTTTGTACATGTAATTGGTGATAAAAATCAAAACATGATCCAAAGTACAAGAAAGATATCGAAGGATGCAAGTTTTGGGATCCGACTGCAAAAAAAATGGTTATCAGTAGAGATGCAGTTTCTGATGAATACTTCATGTTGCAATGACATCAAGAAAAGGTGTCTGAGAATAGTTTCAATTCAGATACAATGCAAATAGATTTAGAACAACCTTTAGTAACAACTGAGAGAGTTGAAAGTTTAAATCCAACATTCGGTGATTCAAATACAGATGATCTACAAAAATTTAATCTAGTCAGAGATAGACAGAGACACATCAATATAAGACCTCTAAGTAGATGGGGTAATGAAGACTTGGTCTTTTGTGCACTTCTCGTCAGTAGTGATGATCCAACTACCTTCCAAGGAGTTATCACTAGCTAGGAGAAAGAGAAATGGATGGGTGCAATGGTTGAGGAGATGGAGTCCTTGCAGAAAAATCATACATGGGAGCTAGTTCAGCTTCTTGAGGGAAATAAATCTATTGGGTGCAAGTTGGTGTACAAAAGAAAACCAACAGTATTAGAAAAAGAAGGGGAAAAGTTCTAGGTCGATTGAAAGCAAAGGGATTTTCATAGCAGAAGGGGATAAATTTATGATAAAAATTTTCTCCTGTGCTCTGATACTTAATCATGGCGGTACTTGCATTAGTAGCTACTCGGGATCTGCATCTAGAGCAAATGTATGTTACGACTGCATTCTTGCGTGATGATCTAAAGGAGTAGATTTATATGGAGCAGCCATAAGTGTTTAGTCAATCTGGACATGGGCATCTGGTTTATAGATTTAAGAAATCATTGTATGGGTAAAACAATCTCTAAAACAATGGTACAAGAAGTTCGACTCTTACGTGATACAAATTGGTGGCAAGTGATGTGATTTTGATTGTTGTGTTTATGCTAAGATCCTTGATGATGGTTCTTTTATTTTTCTACAATTATATGTTGATGACATTTCGATTGCTGCAAAGAATATGCATGAAGTCATTGGTTTGAAAATTTAATTAAGCTAGAAATTTGATATGAAAAACTTAGGTCCTACAAAGAAAATTCTTGGAATGGAGATTCACCGAGATAGATGCTTTAGAACACTGTGGTTATCTCAATGAGGCTATGCTGATAAAGTGCTGGACAGGTTTTGGATGACAAAAGGAATGCATTTGAGGACTCCATTGGAAAATCATTTTAAGCTTTCTTTAGAACAGTGTCCTAAGATAGATAATGAAATTGAACACATGACAAAGGTTCCATAAGCCTATGCAGTTGGCTCTTTGATGTATGCAATGGTATGTGCTCTCTCTGACTTAGTCAAGTTTCAAAAATATTTCTAAACCTAGAAGGCGACATTGAGAAGCAGTCAAGTAGATTTTCAGGTATCTGAAGGGTACTGTAGGACATGAAATTATTTTTTGTAGTCAGCAGAGTGATCCTTTAGTTGTAAGATATGTGGATTCAGACTTTGCAAGTGATTTGGATGATAGAGTATTTATGACTGGGTATGTTTTTCAGGTATCTGAAGTGTAATGTTGAACATGGAATTATTTTTGGTAGTCAGCAGAATGATTCTTTAGTTGTAGGATATGTGGATTCAGACTTTGCAGGTGATTTGGATGATAGAGTATCTACAACTTGATATGATTTTACTCTTGGTGGAGGGCCTACATGTTGGAAATCAACAGTCCAATCCATTATGGTATTATCTATAATTGAAGCTGAGTATATGATAGTAATTAAAGCTGCTAAACAAGTCTTATGGCTTACTGGGTTTGTAAAGGAACTGGTGTTGAGCAAGGTGGAATTCAGTTGCATTGTGATAGTCAAAATGTCATTTATCTCGCTAAGAACCAGGTGTATCATACTAGAACTAAACATATTGATGTGAAATATCACATGATTAGAGAATTGATTACATTCGGTGAGATATTGTTGGAGAAATTTCATACTAATGATAATGCAAATGATATGTTGACCAAGCCAGTTGGTATCAACAAGTTTATGCATTGCTTGAACTTGTTGAATGTTTACAATTGCTAGACAAGCATGGTAGCTCAACCCACTTTGGTGAGTGAGAAACTCCATGCTATCTTTCTTCTAAAGGGCTTGATATTCGCCAAGGTGGAGATTTGTTAGGTATGACTCATATACCAGATAAAGGACAAATGCTGGAGCGGAGCAGAAGCATTTGTATAATTGGGAGAGTATCGTTAAGTGGGTTGGGGCGCAGGGGCAATGCCTCCACGGTACAGTACGGAATAATTTTGTAATTGAAACAAGGGTTACATATATATATATATATATANTTAAAAAAAAAAATTCCGGTCATCGCTCCCGAGGACGTAGGCATATTGCCGGACCTTATTAAATACCTAGTTCACTATTCTTGATTTTTGTTATTCTTTGTCCTTCTTACTCAACACAAATCTAATAAAACCGTGATATTTTTTGCTTGGACAGAAAGAAAACAGATAAAGCAAGCTAAAAAATATCGAATATTCATCACAGTATTACCAAGCTATTAAAATTAAATAACTATTTCTCTGATGGAACCATCAAGGAACTGATGAATGAAGTTTTGAATTATAATTATAATAATCAGTGTTATGATATTTATATGAGCTTATGTTAGTCATGTGGTTATTACAAGAGAAGGTACCTTAAAATATCCTGGTTCATATCATAAGCGTTTGTTATTTAAGACCACTTGTACTATAAATAAAAAGTCCAACAAACAGAAGTAATTTTATATGCCGGTGAAGTTAATGGGAGCAGCAAATCAGATACACAAGCTTTGGTACTTTCAATGAAATGTTGATTGTAAAGTTGGTTAAATGAAATATTATTGATAATTTGACAATAAATGGTGCTAGAAGATCCTTTTTTCTCTTAGCTTGATTTGGTGGTTAAATACATCAAGTCTATTATATGAAGGAATAGGGATATAGACGAGAATGTATTTTTAAACTAAAATTAATATGTTCTAAGTAGAAGAGTTCTTGAGGAACATTTTTTGCAGGGACAAATTTTAGAAATAAGAGCATTTTTAGGGTTCGTTTGGTGCAACTTATTTGATGCGGTGATGTTTTAAAAATGTACTTGGATTATTTGAGTAAACTGTATTTTGGCAGTTTATGCGTTTTGAAAACGCTTCACACCGCATCTATCTAGGTGCAGTGGCAACTTTGTGATAGCGGTTTGACTTTTTCAAAAAAAATAAAAAATTATAATAGCACTTATGAACAGATTATATTTAATCATCTTATCAACAGATTATTCAATAAGTTGCAGCTGCCCCCAACAGAAATTAAAACTTACGGTATTAAAAAAGGTATATATTTTTATGCATTGTCACCCATTAAATGGCCAGATTTCCTGAAGAAAACCTTTTTTCCTTTCTCCTTTCTTTGTCCAGATAGAAAAAGAAATAAATAACCCATTTTATATATTTACATATCTAGCATCTAAATATTAATTTCTACCTTTCTACCCCCCAATTCTTTCATATCACATCAAAATGCCTCTAATTTAGTTTTAAAAATAAATTATATGCTTTTTTGCATGGTTATTATGGTATTTATGTAAATATTCCTTTTTTCTATTTAATGGGTCTCAATTTTAAAGTTCTATAACAGATTTTTTTTTTTGAAGAGAAAATTTGTGAAATAGATTTTTTTTTCATTATTATTTATTAAAATTAATACCAATTNATTTTAAAAATAAATTATATGCTTTTTTGCATTGTTATTATGGTATTTATGTAAATATTCCTTTTTTCTATTTAATGGTTCTCAATTTTAAAGTTCTATAACAGATTTTTTTTTTGAAGAGAAAATTTGTGAAATAGATTTTTTTTTCATTATTATTTATTAAAATTAATACCAATTTGAAAAATAATTATTCAACATAATTTATTTCAAATTTAATTATTGTTAATTTTTTAATATATATATGGTTCTATGTATTTTGTTTAAAAATTAAGACAAATTATTTAAAATTTTAGAATGCGGAATAAAGTTAAATAATGCTAAAACTTTTTTGTATTTAAATAATTAATCGTAAATTCTTTTTTTTCTTCATTTTAAAATATAATTATATGATTTTATAGTATTATATTAACTTAATAATTTGATTTGAATTAAACGGAAATCTGTGGGGAATATCTAGTTTTCAAATTGATATTATTTTAGTATAATTTAATTATTAAAATTGATGCATGCTAGAAAATTTGCAGCATTAGAGTAACAGATTATCGTCTTAGTGTGATACGAAAATTCAACATACACTCAAAGAAGAGAAAACAACTAATAATAAGACCAGAAGTTTTTACGTTGAAAACTCGAAAATAAAAAAGTTCACGAGGTCCGACTCAGCTGAAAAGTTTCGCTGTAAAAAGATGATTACAATTGCAATCACGTATTCCACATACGAGAAAGAGTTACTATGTTTCTCAAGTTATAACGTTGACGGGCAGTGACTGATAGCGATTGACAGTGTTCGCTCGGTAGTGGTCGACGGTGGTTGGTGATATCGACGGTGATAGCAGTGGTCGATGAAGATCGGTGGTGGTTGATAGCGATCGACGGTGGTTGGTGGTAGACGATCGGTGGTGGTTGATAGCCTCTACCGGAAGATATTTGATCAACATTTCAGTGTTTTAATGATGTCAAAATTGAGTGATCATGGGCTCGTTGGATTCGCCTTGTGAAAACGCTCGAATGGACTTTATTTAGACTCATCAGAATCGACATTCGTTTGGCCTTTCAAATATGTCTAGAAAATTTCCAAACACGGTTTAATGACTAGATTTGAGCTTGACTCGTACAGATCATTCTATTTTTTGTAGCATTGGGTTCTTCTTGTCAAGCCGATTATTTTGACTAAAGTTTGCTAAAATTGAAGTTATGGATGAGTTTTTATAGAGGTTTGAATATTTCTTGCTCAAAAAGTCATCTCGAGATCTATGTCATGTCTCTAAATTCATGCCGAAAAGATAAAATTTTGCATGATTTTAAAAAGTAATAAAAAGATTCTTTTTACTAATATACTTTTTTCTGCTATAGAACTTTAGATGCCACCATTAAAAGAAAGATTTACATGCACACCACTTAATTTATATGTATTTACGTATCTCACACTTACCTAAATTTGTACATATATGCCACCTTATTTATACATAAACAAAAAATATTTCACCTTTTTAAAGAAAATTAGTTGTATTTTTTATGTGATATAAAAGATCTGAGTGGTAGAAAGATAAAAATTAAAATTTTGGTCTTAGATATGTAAATACAATAGAAAAGATTGGTATGTTTGTAAATGTCAAAAAAAATAAAAAGTATCACTGCACTTGGAAAAAGAGCACTAAAAAAAGTTTTTTTGACTGATGACTATGCCTAATAATAAATTTATTTTTCCTAATACCAAAAGCTTTAATTAATGAGATCTTTTTTTTCTAAAATTTGTCCTTTATTAGGGCATGATACCACGAAAGATGATTGCATTTAAGGTATAACTTTGTTGACAATGTTATATGAATTTGAGTTATGGAAACATATTAACATTAAGTCCTCATTTGGGGTAGCTTATAACTGATGGGCGGCGTTTTTTTAAAATGCCACCGTCCCGTTTGATTCATGTGTTCGTGCTGCGTTTTGAGAAACAACGTATTTGATATTTTTAATAAATGCGGCCGCGGAATCGACCACGCAGCCTGCGTTCGTTCGTGATTGTTTTATCTCGCTGCTCTAGAGCACGCCTCTTCCGCATCTCATTTGCCTTCAACCTCACTCTAGCGTCAACCGCTCTAGCTCTTGCCTCTCTCCTGTCAATAACATCGATCACTTTTGATAATCTCTCTCGCGCTCTATCTCTCTCATGCGTACGATTTTATTTCTCTTCTTCCTCTCCTCTTCGATCTCTAGTAACTGTTGTTATTCTTGTGGTATTTTTTTTGAAATGACTTTTCTTCATTCGATTGTTGGCTTTTTTACTGTTGAGGTTGGTTGTTTTGCCGAGGATTTGACGAATGAATGAAATTGGGTTGTTGATTTGTTTTGGAGCATTGTTACGAGTGCTTTGACTGTAATTGCCTAAAATCTACATTCCCTATTGTTTATTTTTGTTTGATCTTCAATCTGACAAATGGTTGGAAGAGGGTGCTTCATTTGTAGATATATATGTAGTTAATCCTGTGGAAATTTTTGTTGGAATGGTTTTGATTAGTTCACTTGCATTGTTTTGAGTACCTAGGTGTGCTTGGCACTTTTGTTGCTCATACTTGTTTGGTGAATTTTTCTTTCATTTTGTGTACTCAAATGAGCCTTTAAGCAACATCAGGGCATTTATTACCCGCTGTAGAGATGATTTCTTATTCAATTTGATGATAGAAGTGTTTTGAGCATGATGGTAGTTATGATGATAGTTATGTTGTTGGTGGTGGAGGCGGCGGCTTTGTTTGTTTGTGGATGTGAGTGTGTGTGAGGGTGGCTGTGGAGGCTGTGGG
>JXCR01147623.1:23246-45389 GCA_002079205.1 Phalaenopsis hybrid cultivar
AAGTAAAACATGCTGTAGAGTACATTAAAAAGAAGTGTAGTAAAAAAAGTAATGGCGTGTACCTGTCACCTCCGTTGTTGGTGCTGAAAGGGTTAGTATCACATCTAAAATATATAAATATGATAAAAAACTAAAGAAAACCAGAAGATTTTAGCACATGTGTAAGAAGTAAGGTGGCACATATGTGGAAAATTAGAGTGGGGGCATATGAGTTTTAATTAAAGTGGAAGCTCAAAATTATAAAAATTCTCGAAGGACTTCATAAGCAATCATTCACATTATATATGTGAGACCCAACATAGGGTAAAAGACTACCGACCAAGCAATCATAGGAGAATGGTCCTTAACCTGGTTCGTGTGACTGACACATGAATTTGTTTAAAAAAATATTTAAAAAGTTGAATTTTAATTTGGCATGCAAAAGTAGTTTGAATTTTGCATGTATTTTTCGCAAATAAAATATTAGTTTCACAAAAAAAATACATTTCAGGATTGTATAGATGTATTTTGGAAATTGGACTTTCATTAGTTAGTCACACTGACGGGCTAGAACCATTAACGACCCATGAGAACGGGGGGGTAACTTTTTACTAAATATTAGGGAGAAGTAATGCCAATCCTAAACCCTTTTCTAGCCATCAAGCTGGAATATGCAATACTTCTTACATATGGGGATGCTTTCTCATCATCGCTCATACCAAACCGAACCTCCGTCTTATAGCCTCGCTCGATGCTCCATATATCGCCACGTAGGAGAGAGATTGTTCACCGAAGCGAAGACTGATGTTGTTTGTTTTGTCCGCTTCAAAGCGACTCTTGCAATCATCTCATATTTCCATAACCAAGTTTACCTCAAAAACACACCGAGAAGTTGGTATGAGAATTAATCCATTCAGTTTGAATATGTGAGATGTATAATTGAAATTATGAAGGTACAAATAGATATGAATTATATAGTATTGTTCAAGCCTCAACTCTACCCAACTTTTATGTGTTTGTATATCTCATTCTTAACTTTAGTTCTTTTAAAATCATACCACTCAAATCTTTAATATTACATCAAGAATATCACTGTTTTAACTTACAAGAAAAGTGCAACACACCCTTTCACACATAGACTAAATGTCACATGTAAAAAAGTTAAGTTTAAAAGTTAAGTTATGTAAATGCACAAGAATTTAGTGGTATGATAATGAAGCATAAATTTGATTTTTGTGAAATTAGAATATTTACTTCATAGCATATAATCCTTATGAATTTACATGTTTCACATCAAAATTTTCATATCCAAACATAGCACTTTGGTGCTTTATACTCTATATACGAGGAAGTTATCTTTTGTATTTTAAAATTTTATGCGGCAGTATTTTATACATGATATCAAACTTTTAAGTGCTATAAATCTAAAAGCCAAAGTTTAGAGTATTAGAGATGTAAGTAAATAAGAATTGAATGCTCTGCATGCAAATACCCTTGCCGGATAAATACCCTTAACCAAACGAGATCCATTGACATGTAGGATTGTTGTTGGCTAATAGGTACATCCTTATGTACATTACATAAAGTTCCATGCATTTACCTAAGCTCAAGTCTTTAATAAAACTCAAGTCTTTAATATACTTCCATGCCTAAGGCCAGATGTGTACGTACAAGCCTCGAAGTCTGTGTTAAATATGCGAGTGTATAAGATTTGAGTGATATGTATGAAAATCCTCGAAATTAAACCAATAGCATTATTTTTTTATGTGGCATGAAGGATGTAGGTAGTATAAATGTAAAGGTGTGAAGTTTAAATGCTAGAAATGCAAATACATAGGAATTAAATATCATGTATATAAAACCTCCCCAAAGATGATATCATAAGCCTTGCAATGGGCACCTTATAAGTGCGGTGACATTTTTGAAACGCTGCTGTACCGTTTGGATCACACATTTTGCCCACTTATCCGAAAACTAGGTTGAATTTTTAGACTAAATGCAGACCGCAGATCGAACCTCATAGTCGACCTGCGGGCTTGCTTATCCTGAAACACACAAACTGTCCCAAATACATTCTTAGTTGCCAAATGAAATTTATTTTGAGAAAATGACCACACTTTAAAATTATAAGTTCCAATGATGGTATTACAATAACAACTAAAATTTAGTTAAAATCTCATGGTTAGCTGCATTATTATTAAATAATTCCCATAATAAAAATCCCATATTATTTGAAATTTACAAAAATAACCCAACTATTAAATATAAAAAATGTCTTTATCGTGAGAAGCACGAACAAGTATAGAAATGCTTCAAAAAACCAATCGATGAAGCCAACTACAGTGCCGCACTCAAAAATAGTGTAATTAATTATTCTTTCTCCATCCAGTCAATACTGTACACTTTGATTAGAGGAGAAATTAGGCTCGTATGCTTAATTTATTACCATTTCTACGACCAATTATCAATTTCAACCTTAATCTTTATTTATATTATTATATCTATTTTTATTTTTATTTCTATTTTTTTTTAATTTTAATCGGTTGCTTGTCATCCAAGCTCAGCTATTAACTAAAAGTTTCACTTTTCTAGTGTTTCCATAAATATAGTAGGACATGTGGTGTTCAATCTTCATCGTTGATCATCACAAAAATATATTTCGGTGGGCCTATTTTTAATTTAATTTTTTTTTAAAAATAACCCAGCGCAGAGATCGGTGATCGACGGTATTAATCGGACACCGCATGCATTTCTGCATATGTGGTGTCCTTGTGGAATAATTTCTCCCACACGACATCACGCCGAAAAACTAATCATAGCATGGTTTGATTTATAAATACTATCTTTTAGCAGGTCCATTTGTACATTTGCAAAGCGTAACTACAGACACACGGCAGAAGATTGGCTGTTAACTGAACAGATAACATGAATCACGAGAATTAGATATCTACCCTTTCTGCAATCATGCTGATAGAATTTGACGAGGGTTTTGTTAGGCATGGGGGCATTTACATGCATACCACCCAACTCCCATGTAATTACAAATATAATATCTTAATTTATTTTTTTATATTTATATGACCCAAATGTCAATTTTTTTATACACATTAAAATTATCATTATTCTACGTCTTACATATATATATATAAATTGAGTGGTATTAATTAAATCTTACGGGACGAAGGGTAGTTTGATAATTTAATTACAAGCTTCGGGTGACTCTAGCTGACATCGTGCTCACGGAGACAGCTCAGGAAATGTTCAATGACGGTTAAGTACTTGATCCCATAATTAAATATGGGATTTCCCTGAAAAGAATAAATGACGATAATGCCGTACACTATATTCTATCAACCACCGGGTGGTGAAGAGAATTATTAAAAGTTATAGAACCGGAAAGATTCAATTCGAAAGGCTTAACCGATAATTTGTATGTGTATAAAAAATTTGATTCCGAAATAAGTAAGTACAATTATTATATTTAAATATTGAGATACTACACAAGTATACATATCGTTATCAAATAATATAGAAATTTTTGATTAAGCCCCAAAATATCGAACCCACAGGGAGAAATACAAACTTTTCAGAAGAAATTAGATAACAAACTCGACTTTGAAAAAGAGTCTTACTCAAATAATAAATATTATGGTAGGAATGAAAGTTCGATTCATTTTGGTAGTTTTTTTATAATTGAAAATAAAGTAAACAACAAACTAAATTTAAGTAGATTTTTGAAAGCAATACAAATAAACTTCTTTTTCCTTATCATTAATCAGTAACAAGTATATGAATTTTGTTCTGAAAGTATTTAAATTGTGTTGTGTCAAATATGAGTAATAGTATTTCTTACTCTTACTAAAGATGCTATAAAGAACATTAGCTAATCTAAAGTTTGAATAGTTCTGAAGACGGGCTAGATAGGGAAGATATTAGCTCTCACTCTAGAGTTTTCTCTTCTCCCTCCACCTGGGGGCTAACTTCTCGTATCAAAACCAAAAATAATATACCGAATTGGGGGCTTTAGTCTGTCACTTTAAAGTCCTTTAACTTTACACTCTTCAAAGTTTATTTCCCTATTTATTTTCACTCAACCATACGAATTACATTCTCATCCATACAATCACATGTGATTCTACCATTTGTTGACTAAGACAATACCATTATAGATCTTTCATGTTCTCACAACAAATATTAACATCTCAATTGACCAAATCAAGAAGTAAATGAAGTACAAGGATTAAATCATCACAACTTATTCCAGCATCACAGATGAATACTTCACACAACTTCCTTCCAACACTTAATTACTTATCATTTTAAGGAAAAAAAATAAATAAAACTACTTAGAATTCATGGAGAAAACATAAAAATCATCAAGTTTAAAAGTAGAAATCATGTAAAAACACAAGAAGTCTAAATTAAAACCAAATTTAGTCACAAAGATAAAAAACTTATCTCAAATTCCTCTTCACCAAACTTTTGAAGTTCATTTGAATCTCTTCATTTCTCTTACAATCCTCTTTAGGTCTGGTTGCCCAGCCATAGAGGGTTAAATTATCTCTTTCTCACTAACAAACTACAATGGATTCTTACTTAGAACTTAATAATCACTTTCTCCTACACAAGGAATAAGAAAATTGAGAAGAAAATCCTACAACTCCTTACTTTCTACTCTCTAAGAGTTTCCTAAGACTTCTATATCTCTAATCTCTTTTCTTTCTCTCTCAATGCAATTCAAGTCCTCCTTTTTATAGTTTTCTAAAAGGTCCTTTGGTGTCTCTTAAAAATGTGTCCACATTCAATGAATCTTCAAAGAGTTACCACTTTTCAAGAACTATTTCAATGTATTTTTGTGCCTATTAACTGTAATTTAGGTTTTCACCAAGAGTTGCTTCAAACACCCCTTCAAAATTCATCCAAAATTCCTTGCATTTTCATCATAACTACCTCTAGTGCGTAAGCGCGAGGTCTTCAACACATAGGCGCCATTTTCTCTGTTTCATGACGCTTAAGCATTTCATTTTCACACCTTCTTCATTTTTGCTTCAAATTTGATTCTTTTTCGCTCCTTTCACCATATTTCATCCATTTAATTGTACCAGAAAAAAACATACAAATATCTTCCATTAAAGCGCAATATCCTCATAAATAGGTATAAAAATGTGTACATAAATGCTATATATTTTAGGTGTATCAAAATCTCCCAAACTTAAAACGTTACTTATCATCAAGTGACACTCCAATCTTTCAAAACCAAAATAAGCAGATTATGCAAATGAGTTTCTTTAGGATATTCTTAAATTTTGTTCTAAAAATGTAGTAGTCCAATTTAGAAAAAAACTTTAGTAAATGAAACTAACTTAGAGTTTAGAAATTTTTAATGTGAAGAAGTCTGAAAATATAAGTTCCTACTAGTTCATAAATACTTGTAGATGTACCAAATATAGGGTCCTAGGCATTCTATCTCCCCCACTTAAAATTTTTATTAAGAATAATTATATTTACTATATTATATCCTTAAGCTTAAGAGTTTCTCAATTCTTATACTTTAAAAAGATTAGTCGTGAAACTAATTTTTGATTAGCCACTAATCCTCAAGCTTCTCCTCCCTTTTCAACTTTGCTTTTCTTTTCTTTTTTCCTTTTCTTTTTCTTTAGGATCTTTTTAATCCTTACTTTTTTTCTTAGGTGAGGATTACTATATCTTGAAAGACATTTAATGATTTTGAATTCCATACTTCCTTTCCTAAAGCAAATGTTTAATATATATCCTTTACTTAAAAATATAATAATAGTTTTAAAATTTATTTTTAATAAAATAAGGTTTAGTATTGAAAACAAAAGACTAATCCTTCTACATTTTTTAAAAATACAACTTCTTCTACTAAAGATAGTTACACAATATGTATTATTTCTACACTAAAAAAATTTCAACTTTAAATTTTTCTTCATCACTATAGGTTTCAACTAAATTATCTTACTCATTTTTATATTTAAAATTTTACTTCCTTATTTTAACTTCATATACATAATCATTTTTTTCCAATTAAAATCAAATTTATTTGTAGCACATTTGAGAAAAAATTGAAATTCAAGTTTTGAAAATTGTTTTTCATCCCCCCAAACTTAAATTTTTAATAAGATAAAAACATTTTAGCATAATATATATATATATATATATATATATAGAGAGAGAGAGAGCGAGAGAGAGAGAGAGAGAGAGAGAGAGAGAGGCACCAATGAAAGCTAAAAATAACATGCTTACAAAAATTTTCATATTTTAAATATACAAGTACAAAAATTAAAACAGGAGTAAAAATAAATTGACCATATTTTAACTTAATTTAAACATATATGAGATTCAACAGACTTCTATGCAGTGTAGGATAACATAAAAGAAAATAAACACAAACCAATAGAAATTCATAACTACAACATAAAGAAAATACATGGTAGTAATTGAAAATTTAAACATGAAAATTTTAACTGAAAGTTACCAATATTCTAAACCTTCCTAATACCTCTGGAATAAGTTCTTCACAAACCAACACAATACAACTAAGCAACCATGTTCACACAATTCCTACCACAAAAACAAAACATCACTATTCACACAACACAAATACATTTTTAAGCATCAAAACATTATCCAACAAAACAAATAACAACACATATAACAGCAGTCCAAACAACCACAACAAAAAATAACATATAAAATTGTAGCAGTCTAAACAATTACAACACATAAAAGTTCATATAATTTAAAAATAAAATATTCAAATCAATCCTTTTCCTCTTCCTCCTCCTCCTCATCATCATCCAAAAAATTCGTAGGCTTGTAGTGAGTGTAATGTGGATATGAAGGAAATACCAAACTTTGGTCACCCTTGATAAGACGTTCCAAAGATGTGTGATTTTTTTCTTCATAATCATTATGTCTCTTCATATAAATATCAATATGTCCTCAATAGTTCTTTAAATTCAGTACCTTATATGCAGTGTAGTTGATGTTATCTAACATCCTCTGCATTAATTGTGACTGCAAATTAGGACTAGTCTACATGCTCATGAAGTAGAAGTAAGAGACGTAGAAGCACCTGAAATTCTTGTAAATCCTCATCTCCAGCCAAATATAGAATGCTTTAAATAAGATTTCACATTGACACTCGTAATAGACTTTAGTGGTTGGATAATCTCCTCTTAACTATCAAATCTCACACCAGATTAAGGATACAAATCCCAATCTTACAATAGTGGCAGCTCTGGCAGAACTAGTGATCGCCTGATAGATTAAGGATCCAATATCAATCAACTTTGACTGCTGAATTCAGTAGTTCAAAATGGATCTCTCTCTTGTTACTTCACTCAAATGATTTGTAGGGAGTAGATGAGCTGAAATTAAATAGTGTCACACTTTTGTCGTGACATCAAACTTTGACGCATAAAAATTTACTCTCATATCATTCGTTATTTTCCACAATCCTCTTCCCGCAGTCAATGAAGAAATATTCTAATCTAACTCTCCCTCAGTAGGATTTTTATTTGAATAAAAACATAATAAACTCGGGGGTAGCTGATAAAACAAATTGATTATCTTAGAGAAAAAAAAGCTACTGATTTCCCTCTCACCATAACCTGATCTTCCTCTGCCTCAGGGAGATTAGCGTAAAACTCCCGAACTAAAAAATGATTGCTACAAAAAAAAAAAAAACAACAGAAACGTTCCCACTGTCGGTGAACTATCAAATTTTCAAAAGCTCCACCTAAATTTTTAAAACACCGCTCAGGAATCAACTTTCTCGACCACATCGCTTCTGCATTTCTATCCCGAGCTTTTTAACTGACAAATTTGCTTGAATCAAAAGTGAACTTGCCCTTGTTCCTCTTTATTTTTGGTGCCATTTTCTAAAAATCACATAAAATTCTCAATAAATCCTAAACTCAAGTCTAAATAATTAAACTTACTTCCAAAAGCTTATACTATCATTTTCAAGTATTTTCCATAAATTTTTCTTAAGTTTTCATCATGAAGTGAAAATAAAAAAATTTCTACAAAGAAGTGAAGCTTTCACTTTGTGAAGATGAGATCTAACAAATTTGGCTCAATTCCACCAAAATCTTCAACTTTAAAGGTGCCCTAAGTCCAAAACACGAAAGCCAGAGGATGAAGACAACGGTTAGGGGTAAATATGGTGATTTTTGGTCCAATCTTTCACCTTTAACTGTTCGTGAACCATTTCAATGAACTGACACTTAAGCTCAACTGGTTCGACGCTTAGGCTTCTACCTCTTGGGTAGCTAGCGCTTAAGCGTGGGATTTTGACGCTAAGGCGCCAATGCACAATTTTGGATATTTTTGATTTTTAAGTTAAATGCACATCTTGCCTAATTCATCCACCCCTAAATGGTTTTATAAATCTTAACAATTATTTTCTTCCCCTTCTATTCTCCTCTTTCTCAAAATATACAAATTTTCACAATTTCAATTTAAAATAACACATAATTCTTCACACAAAAAAACACTTTCATTAATTTTTTTTTCAAAACAAATACAAATATAATTTACTTAACAAATAAAAACACTTTCACAATCAAACACATATTTTCTTCAATCCAAAGATTCTTAGATGAGATATCTCCGAAACACATCAATTTAAATACAAAACAAACTTAACATCATAACACAAAAAACAAAAAAATACTAATTATTAACAAACAAACTAAGCTCTTGAACTTAATTCCATTCTCCTTTCGGTGGAATATATCCTGGCCTTTCACTTGTTTCTCCCAGGGCATTCAGAATATAGATTTGATAGAACAGATGACGATGAAGAAGTCTCATTGAGTTTTCCTTAATCCACTTGCTTTTCAAATACATCGTCGTGTCCGCATCTTCTTTATGACCTATATGGCTAAATTGCATTTTGAGTTACCATCCGATATGCTCCAAGTGTGTGTTAGTCTCATTCACTTTTGCTTCGATTGAAGCCATGTCGGTCTCAATCTTTGTGATTTTCTCCTCTATTCCTTATATACCAACGACTATGAATCCGTTGTATAACTCTTGCGCACTTTTACTAACGATCCTTTTCTTAATGGTTTCTTCTTTCTTCATCACTTCAATCTCCCAAGAAGACATTTTTGCAAGTTCACTTACTCTTTTTCTCTTCATTTAGACTTTAGGATGAAAATTTATAGTGGGGTAAAAATTCTCTTCATTCCCATGCTATTTATAGGCCTTAGATGAAGCCTAAACCCACTACCCACGTTCACAAACCACTAAACCACATTTAATCCTTCTAGAATATTAATTCTACACATTTTTTTTAACTATCGCGCTTAAGCCCCGCAAGTTGGCACTTAAGCACTGGTACTTACTTTAGCATCGGTATGCTTAACGTCCAAATATGCATTCTAACTCATCTAAATCATCAATTAAGGTCTTAGAATTCTCACTGCATCATTATAAATTCAAAAATACTACCACATTTTTCTTAATCAAACATAACAACATAACATTTAAAATAAATACACATTGATAACTATGGGTTGCCTCCCACAAAGCACTTGGTTTTACGTCGTCAACCCGATGTAACCAGTGACCGTCAGAGTCTTCCTTGCAGTTAGTAGTGGACCCTACTTGTTAACTTCATATTTCAAAACTATCACTAACGTATAACACCGGGTTAGAAACCTGATGATACCTTTCGACCATCATATTTATCAAACCCTGCTCACCATTATCGATGGCCCTTTTCGTCTAACATTGTGTCATAAATATAATTACGACATATAAAACCATATTGGAGGCACAGTAATAATTTCTGGCCTCTATAGTCGTCAACCATAGTTGACCACCATTCATCAACCACCTTTGACCACCACTAGTTTCCCTTGCCTACCACCTGTGATGACCCCTGTTTGCTGAAATCATATACCAAATACATTTATTACATATATATTATAAATTTCGACATTCGTAGCCACCAACCACTGTTGGTGACAAATCGTCGACTATCATCTATCATTCACACTGTTTGTAGGTTGTTAACAACTTCCACCCATCAACCACCAACAACCACTTTTAACTAGTTTTGCTTGTCAAGTCGGTGGTCCATGCTTGCTAATGCTGTATCTCAAATATGGAAATAACATATAATAGCATATTGATAACCCAATAATAATTTTTGGCCTCCATAGCTTCTAACCTCCATCGACCACTACCAGCCATCACCTTTTGTTTTGAAAGACCATCGATACCCCTACATACAACCATTGTAACTAGAATATGTCTGCCTAACACATGTATCTTCCTTCTTGCGGATTTCTAACACATGTAGTGTATAATGCAAAACTATAAGCTTGTTATGAAAGAAGGGATCAAGTCTCTGGCTATCGGCTATAACTACAACTCTTAAATATGGCCTCTAAGGCCAACAAAAGCTATTGCAGCCCCCAATTACAACCTATTTTGTTAACTACCATTATAGTTTCCAACTACAATATTTGTGGAAAAATCACCCTATTGTAGACCTTAGTTAGAATATATATTGTCAACTACTATTACAACTTTCAACTATGGCCTCTACGAACAACTAACATTTTTATAACTCCCAACAATGATCTATTTGAGCAACTACTATTAGAACTTGCAACTATAGCTTTTTATGGCTAACTGATGATATTAAAATCTATAACCAAGGCATATGCAACAAAAAACTAATATAAATTTTTAATACGACCTATATTACCAACTGACATTATTGCAACCACAAAATGCTACATTTGTGATCACTTAATTTTATTATAGATTTTAGCTACAGTCTTTGTGAACAACTATTGCATTTATAACTGATAATTACAAATGTTGTTTCCTAATTTTGGTTATTTTTGTTGAATTATTATTTTAACTCTATAATTATCAGCTTTATAATTTCAGTTTTTCTAGTTTATTAGTAGAGTGGACCTATTTACCTATAATCACATAATGAGTTACTTTGGCTGAGCTAGATCCAATAATCTTTTTCCTTTCCAAATTTTTTCCACAACAAATCTGTCTCTCCTCCGAATACATTTCCATTATCTTTGTGAGTTTGTGTGTGTGTGTGTGTGTGTGTGTGTGTGTGTTGGATTTTTGTGCAATGCAAATATATTACTATACTTCCCTACCATCGTAAATCTTCTCACACACAAAAAAAGTAATCATTCAAATTTAAACCACATGGGATCTCATTCCCAAATCTTGAAGGAAATCCAACTAAAGTTAAATTCGAGGAAGAAGTACATCCCACAAACTAAATATGTTCAAAGGTCATGACATGACATAGCTAAATAAAATTACAAAGTAGTAAATAATGATTGAGTTGAGGTTTCAATGCTAAAAAAATAATCAACACTATAATAATGACTATTAAAATTAAAATTCTTAGGAAAACTATCAGCTTTCAAACTCCAATATTTAATGGAATAGGACAACGCTGAAAATTGTTTAAAATAAGCGGGAGATTTGGATTACTAGACATTCTTGAATAGCTTTCAGCTTGCGTGACAACATCATGGTTATGCCTATTTATAGACATGAGATTCAAATTCTTCAACTTTCTAAAATCTTATAATTCTTTGTAGAAAAATGTAATCAAGATTATTCATATTTAAATTTTATAGAGTATTTTCATTTTTATACAAATATTATAGAATCTTTTACTTAAGACTAGATAGAATATTTTAGAATACTGAAGAAATAATATCAATCTTATCACTCTTTCTTAATGTGAAATTTGATTACTCCAATCATATTGCGTATAGTTCAAAATTTTCTCTTGGAAGTGCCTATGTAAATAATTTTGCTAATTCTTCTTCAATCTTGTAGTGATTGAGTTTAATTTTTTATCAACCTCATCTTTTATAATGAAATGACATTTTATACCAATTTTTCTGGTTTTTCCATAAAATACCTAATCATTTTACAATCTTATAGCTGATTTGCTATCACAATAAATTTTTGTAGCTATTTTGTAGTTCTCACAAAATGTCTTGTATGCATTTTATCCATTGAGCTTGGCTTGTAATTGTGGCAGCTTCAACTGATGACTGTGTAATTATAGTTTTTTTTCTTTGATGCCCAAGAAAATATACATGAACCTAGTGTGAATGCCTATCCTAAGGTTCTCTTTATTTTGTCTACTGTTTCATCTCAATCACTATTCAGATATCTAATTAGCCTTGAATTAGGAATGATTTCATTCAAAATATCATGGTTCTTCATCCATATAGATATCTAAGCACTCTCTTAGCTACTCGATGAACTTGACTTGAACACTGCATAAATCTTGAGAATAGACTTGTTCCATACATGATGTTTGCCCTCATCATTGTTAGATAAAGTAAGCTTTTAATAAGTCATAGATAGAATGCGTTGTCTACCTTAGGTGTAATATCATCTTTCATAAGTGTCTTGTTGTCTAGTAGCGTAGCTACTATCTTGCGATTGTACATCTTAAACTTCCTTAAAGGTTTTTTGTAAATTTCTTTTGTGAGAACAAGATCCCCCTTTCATTTTAAATTACTTCTGTCCCAAGAAAATAATGCATCAGATCTAAGTCAATCATCTCGAATGTCAGCATCAATTATTCTTTAAAATTTTCTATCATCTTCTCAATATTTCCTGCAAACATAATATCATCTACATTTAGGGTGACAATGAGAGTGTAGCTCATACCTTGAGTTTTGATGTACCATGTTGGCTCACTTTTCCTCCTCCTGAAGCCTTGCTCTATAAAATAGTTGACAATCTGACTAGACCAATTCTCTTGGAGCTTGCTTTAATCCATTCAATGCCTTCTTTAACATAAGACTTTGTCTTCTTGACCTTATACTACAAATTGTAAAGGTTATTTCAAATAATACTCTTTTTATAAATAGCCATTTAGAAATGCAGAATTTAAATCTAGTTGATATTTCTTCCACTTATTTTGTGGTGCAAGCGCAACTAGTTCTCTTATTTTATCAAGTCACGCAACTAAAGAAAATGTCCCATTATAGTCAACTCCAAATTGCCACGAGTATCCTTTGACAACTAATCCTACTTAATATTTTTGAATTGATTCATAAAGGTTGAGTTTTTTCCATGTAAACTCAGTTTACAATCTAACTATCTCTTTTTCTTGTGGCGTGTTTACAAGCTCCATGTCCTATTTTTCTCAATCATCATTATTTCTTCTTAGATATATTTTCTTCCATACATCTTGCTTTGAGACTTATTGGAGGCTTTATGGCTCCATGACTGTGAAGTTATAATTATCATAATTTTTTTCTAATGATTTTATTCTTCCAAGAGGTGATTCTAGAGATGAATCTGCATTTGATATGACTTTTGTACAGGTGCTTGTGTTGATGATCTGAAATTTTTTTTGACTTCTTTAGCTTATTGATGTTAGAGCCATGTCGACTCTCCTTCTTTCATTCATTTTCTTAGCTCTTCATGCTTTGCTTGATGTAAATGGCTATCGATGTTGATTGTCGAGTAAGCATCCTTTACAGACATCCTTGATTTCTTTTATTGCGGAGAGATGTTTTATCATGTCTTTTCAATGAAGAATCTTCAGCCCTTTAAAATTGAAATGTCCAAGTTACTTCTGCCAAAGCCACCACTCATTTACTTTTGTCTTCATTGAAAATAGTATTTTTGTATCTCTACTGAATAGGAAAACACTTGTTCTCTTTCATCTTAATCTTTGCAATTTCAAGAGATTGACCTATTTGTCATATATTATGCAAGCATCTCATTCAAAATTCAAAGATTAACCTTCTTGATCATTTAACCCATGCTAAGTAGATTTTGTAATTTGATGAAGCGTATTTGTTGTAAAAGCAATTAATATCTCTATCTTAGAAATGGTTGCTCCACAAGCTCTCATTTGATTAACTATTTCCTTGATCTTAGAATAATAATCTTTTACGGTCTCTTTATCTTTCATTTGAAGATTCTCAAAATCTTGTTTAAGATTTTGTAATTTGACAAAGCGTCCTATTTTCTTCATTAAAACTCCTCCAGTAAAATGTCTTACAGTTATTGCGCATACTGTGATTTTAGGAGAGATGTCATCTGTCATTGCTTGTTTTAAAACAAATAAAGCTTGATCAGAGTCTTTTTATTGATTCTCTTCAAGCTCCTTATTTTGATTAGTTGAAGGAGTTTAAACATTGTCCATAATATTGAATCCTTCTTCAACGATCATCTATCACTTTTAGGAGCAAAAAAAAGGTCTTCATTTCTGGGGATCACCCTGGAAGTTGAGGTTACACTTAATCAACCAACACAGTGGAGGATACCCAGAGGCATAGCTAGCACGAATGCAGAAGGCGATGCCACTGAAGTGGACGAAAAACTAGGATATGTAAATAAATGCATAGGTTTATAACAACTAACGGTTATAAAAAATAAATTTCAGATATTATATATGTTTATAAATAAGAATTCCATAAATTTCCCAAAAAATAGAAGAGAGTACCAAAGTTCTGCAATGCGAAGTGAGAGTTAGAAAAAGAATCCTTCAAGCCCCACCATTTTGAGATGGTTGGTTCTTAATAGCTCAATTAGGTAATTATAAATTTTAGTGGGTGTACTTCCCTTAAAAAGAGCACTAACCTCTTATTATTGAGCAACTTGTGCATAAATTATAGGGGCAGGCTCAAGATTGCTTTTCCCTACGGCACTTTGGTAGCACTGTAATATTTTATTCATTTTTATAATACAAATAGACGTTGCATTTTCCTCTCAATGAGGAGGGAAGATGGGCTTCTACCAAGATAAACTTCAATACTGAGAGCAGCTACAATCCAAAAAGGCAAAATTTCATAAAACACTTGCATCACCAAAATAGGTAAAATGAAAGCCCAGGTGAACACTCGGTAGGAATTTAAGTCGCTAATTTGCATTTTGATGGCCACATCTTAAGTTTAAAATTAACCTCAGCCTTGATTGTATTCATCAGAGCCGTGTTGTTTCTCTAACTCAAAGATAATAAAGAAGGAACGTTAATAATAAGGAAGAACTACATACAAGTCACTAACTTTTTATATATTTACATATCTAAACCTTAACTTTTACATATTTTCCACCTTGCATATGCATAAAAAGGTGTTTTTCACTTTTAAGAGCTAAAATAGTGATATTTTTGATATAATATGGATGATTTGGGTGGCATAAATACAAAAAGAGAAATTTAGATGTTTGATATGTAAATACATTAGAATTGGGTGGTAAAGTGAAGCTCCTTAACAATGATTGTTTGACATNAATACATAAGAATTGGGTGGTAAAGTGAAGCTCCTTAACAATGATTGTTTGACATCGTGCACATCCAAAGCTTTAGATAATGGAGTTTCAAAGGAGAAAAAAATCCCATTAGGAAGCATATATGTCTTTATTCTGTTAGAATGAGATTCAAAATCTAATGGGCGAATTACAGAAGTCTTTTATGCCCCTATAAAGTAAATCACCAACCATTCTGAGACTGAGGAGGCAAGCTTCCATTTGAAAAGTGAATATTTTGAGGAGACTATTATGCCACATAATTTGCCTAAGGGGTGTCTATAAATTTCTACTAAATAACTTTAATAGAAAAGGTCAACTAAAAATTACCCTTTTGAAATAAAAGAACTTTGTTTATTATCAAATGTATTTGAATAAAGATAGAGTCATTGTAATAAATAGAAAATGAAACATGAAACATTTGATGATTGTTTTAGCTATATAAAGAGATGGTACAAGAAAAAATCCTAAGTCAATTAACTCAAATAATTGAAACAACTCAAGAAACAAGTTTATGTTTCCATCAAATTTGTGAGCTTTAAAGCTTCTCAAAGACAGACAGAGTCTATTAATATCTCGTTGAAGGAAATCGAGGACTATTAATGTATTCAAGAGAGATTGAGCACATATATATACCTATGAAATATGATAATAGTCATAATTCCAAATACATAGCATAATAGTCATAATCGAATTTCTCTTAATTAACATTGAGCAACATATCATTCTCAAAACTGATATGAAATTTTTTGGAAAATGAAAATAATGATTTGAAACTTACCCGTAGACCAATTTCTTATGAATAAAACATATGCAATATGCACAGTTCAAAAAAAAAAAAAGTAGGAAAATGATCTCTTTTGATGATCTTCCCCTCCACAACACTAAAAAATTGTCCAAAAGAAGCTAAGCGGATGGACGATCGAGAAAAAAACTTGCCTCAAACTATTAATGGTCATTTAAATAACATTATAGTTTCCCAAATAATACTGACAATTTTGCCTATCCAAGTTGCAGTCCATAAAAAAAAAACTAAAATGAAAATTTTTATCAAATTTGCTTAATAGAAGAAATCCACTACTTACATTATTAAAAACTTATTTGAATATCTATTTTACAAAAGCTTTTTGGAGCAAGAATGGAAACAAATCCCCTCAGTATGTCAATGATTAAGGCAATAACGTCAAGTATGTCCCCATTAGTAATGAACGCTACAAGACAAGGAAGAATATAAAATAAAATGATCCGAGCTTTTTTATCATTAAATTAGTAATAAGATGAATATGAGTCATACAAGCATCTGATAAACATGTTGATGGCTACTGATGATTTAATTAGCTCATTGGAATTGTCTCTGAATAAGCAAGACATTGATGCCATCTATTCATCCTAATACAATATATTTACTTCGCAAACTTTCCTAAAATAATTAGAATCTTGAAACCTATTGCATCTTTATTAACTTGATTTGAATGAGTTTTGGTATTCCTATGTTATGATATTTTCAAAATATCATAACATAGGAATACCAAAACTCATTCAAATCTTGTCGCAATTATATAAATCACCATGGCTGTAAAAATTATATTGAAAGTATCAACATACCTAATATCGATGTTCAATAGCGACCATTAGTCCCTACTAAACGAAAGCTTTGCCTTTTCCTAGAATTACGAATATGAATAAAGTAAGGACGAGCAACCACAGTTTAGTAGATTACTCAAAATCACCTGTAGTTTTCAATATACAAAATAAAAAAAAAAACTATTTATATTAAGTAAACTAAATGAACATGATAAAATATCATGTGTTGTGTTTGTCAATTATGATGTCATTATGAAAACTAAAAAACATAGTAGGCATACGTTCAACAACAATGTGAGTAATATAAGGTAAAAAATAAAGTAAAATAATATAAAATATTAATTCATCTTTATTTGAAATATTAAATTTTTTTTCCTTTAATTCTACTTATATGGCTTCAAATTATTCACATTTCTCATTTGCTTCTTATACGTCTATCAGTCGTTATTTTGGGTCGGTCGGTTTGAAAAATATATTTAATGTAATATAAATATGTAATTTTGAAATAAATAACCAACCACAATACCATATATCTAATAGTTTAAATAACCAACCACAATACCACAAGCAATACACTATCCCGAGAGATAAACAAACTACTTGATGACATGCTCGATTAAATAAAATAAATAGTTTATGACATTCATTTGGTCTACGAACCTTTATGTGTGGCCAACAAGTTCTCCTACCAAATATAAAGATTAGGTAGGGCTTATTTTACCTGGGTTCTTAGTTCCCTATAAAGGCAAAACCTTATAGTTAATTACATCTCAAATGAACAAAGTCATTTCAGATAACTCGCCATTAAGATCAGTTGTTTTGTCTTCAATATTTCAAAGTTTAGGTTTTCAAGGTTGGACATGAAAAAGCCAATTGGGATTGGCTCAAGTTGGAACATTTATTTTTAGGAGTTACAGGAGTGAAAGGTAGAGGAGGTCACAAATCATGAGAACTTCGGTGACTTACCAAACTATCATATCGTTCAGCTGCAGATTTTAGATATGATGTTATTTAATGTTTCAATCCTACCAACTTTATTATTTAGGGCTTAAACTTGCATAATATCTAATCATGCAAATATTTTACAAAGATAGGAGCGCTTACGTCGTGTCGAACAACAATCTCAGAGCATAAAGAGAGTTAGGACTTATGTTGCACGACAGGGTTGTGCAGGAGCCTAAAGATAGAGTGAGAATTTATATTGTACTAGACCAAAAACTCAAAGTACTATAGGTTATGTTGTTTAAGCCTAAGAAAAGTTTAATTGAAGTAGATCTTACTTCATGTCCGATTTTGATTTGTCGGTGGAAGTCCTCTTTCGTTCACTTGCATTCTCATCACGTTGCCCATAAAGTTTGCCCCGAACTCCATATCGTAGCGATTATGGGTTTAATATTTATGTGAACATGCAAATTGTTGAGTCATGGCTTGCTGCAGGGTACCACCTAGCATATGTCCTAATGTTGTCTACCCTAGGGCCTTGCATGTATTGTAAATAATTACATAAGTAAAAGTAGTAAATAAAGTACAGTACAAATGCAACAAAATTTGGTAAATATAAAATAAAAATGTGTACCTGGGATTCCTGCTGCTGCTGCAAGGTTTGTACGAACATAATATAGTAATGTGCAAAAAGTTTAAACAAAAACGTAGGAAAACACGAGGAGAACATAAACAAGTCATAAGAAAGCCCAAGCGAATAAAACAAAATGTGACGTCACAAATAAAAAATTGAGGGTGGGTATAAGAATTTAAGTTTGGGGTGGGTCAGAGCTGGGTTGTGTGCTATATAATCAAACTTTGGATAGAAGATACCAACAAAAAATATAAGGAGGGAAATTCTTTGCCTCAATCAAAGTGATTAAAAGGTGTACTTTTATAGGATAACATTCAAAATCCTGTGATGTTGTCATGCATGTAGAGTTTAATTAGCAGCTAAAAGTAGTTGTGTCTTAAGAAAAGTCATATATATATTTTATTGTTATGTTATGTGTAGGTGTTTTGACAAATTAGATAGTCCATAAGTTAATCACTCTGATCGGACTAGAACTACCAGCACCTAAACAAATTAGGGTCAACTTCTTACCAAAAGTTAGGGAATAGTGTCATCGGTCATATCTCCTCGAAGATCGCTGAGATAGGAGATATTCATTATCGTCATTGCCCTTACCACCAAAGACCATCCAACTTATATCAGCTCGATGATCCATATGTGGCGTTTCAAATATCAACAATCTCCAGAAGGATCTGAGTGTAAGGATCAGGCTCGGATCTCAGAGCATTAGGTTTAAATGTAGGTTAAGTTATTATAGGGATTTTTATTAGTTGATTTAATTTAAAAAAAGTTCTTAAATCATATCTTGGTGTATCCTTATGCTTAAGTATGATTTCTATTCAACATATTGAAGTAAGTCCAAGTGACCTATAAGATATCTAATATCTGCAAGGGTGTTCAGATAATGACTCTGAACAACCTTAATGCCTCTTGGATTATCTCAAGTTCTTATTGGTTCAACTGTGTTGCTAAATTAATCATCTTATGTTAAATTGCTATATTTTAAGTTTTGTTAAGTGTTTTATGTTTTAATTGACCCATGAGTGAAGATAAAGAATTGACTTCAATGTTTAAAAAAAGAACTAAGTGGATAAACTCCTCTATGGGTGTACTTGCAGAGTTAAAGGGATTTCAGAATCCTACCCTTAAAATTGGCTTGAGCTTGTAGTGTTTTCTAAATGTTCAAGTTCATTAATATTTATGTCTTAGCTAATCCCAAAGTGATATTAAATCTAACCTAATTCACTATTAAACTCTTAAGTCCTAGAGGTAGGCTTGTAATTTTGGAAAAAAATAATAAAATCACTTGATCTTGATTGAAAAAGATTGAATTTTACTTTTATATTAATTGAGGGTTTAAATTATTGAGATATAGACTTTATAATCATTTAAACTTTCATTTTTCTTCCAATTCTTAAAAATCTTAACAACTACAAATTTTCCCTTTTGTAGAAAAATTTTATGAGTGAGTTGTTACCCTATATTCTCTTAGGTTCCAATCATCTCAGAGAGTGAATAATTATTTTTAAATGCCCTCCACTTTGATTTAATCTGAATGTTAAATAAATTAGGGTAAGAGGTAAGATTCTCAAAGTACCTCTAAAGGTTTCTATCCCATAAATCCCACATTTTTATTTAAGCAATCATGAAAGTTTGACGGTTGGTTATTCATGGGCCAATTAACACATCAGAGGAGAATCCAAATTTTTATGACATTTTTTACTTATTGTATTTAATTAATCCTTTAATTGAGCATTTCCAAAGGTAAATGGTTTAACTTTCCAAAACAAGTCTTCTATAGATGAGAAAATTATATGATGTTCCCTAAGGTTAGAGAGTCCATCAAGCAATTTTTGGTGTTTTTTTAAATTGTATTTGAATTATTATAATTTTTAAATGATCTTTAGAGGAGAAATGAATAGAAAATATTTTTTGTTAAAATGCAAATTTATTTTTTTTTATGCCTCTAACTTCAGGAAACACAACAAAACTAATTTTTATTTTTTTACAACTCTTATTTAATTTTTTATGAATTTTCAAATGAACAGAAGGAGATTCCTTAGAAAATTAGGGATTTCTGCCTTAGAGGTGTTCTCTGAATTTGTAAAAAATAGAGAACATCCTTAATATCATGAAGAATAAGCTCACAAAATTTCATGTTATGATCATAAGTATTTATTTTTTTATGATTTAATTTGTCTTTGTGATTTTTAATTAATTTAAAATAAAACATTAAATAAATATTTTTACAATTTGGTCCACATTATTCTCCTCTATTTTCTGAACACAAAGATATTTTTATTTTATTTCTATAGGTCTTCTACACCAAGATATGATTTTTCAAAGTTTAAATCACGTTATGAAATTAATTAGATAAAAAATGCTTTTTTAACTTAATGACAATAAAATCACTTAAAATTATAATAACACCAAAATATCATGCAAACATAGCAATAAAACAGTGCAAATAACTTCACAACATCAGTAAATAATAAAACATATGAAGTGGCATGAAAAAAGGCAAAATGGTGACAAAATCACCAAAACAAATTTGAAATAAAACCATGAATAACACAGGTACTGTTCTTCTTCTTCATCAAGCCAGAAAATGAAAACTAACCAATTTCAAACTTTAAGATTTCTTTTGATACTTAATGAAATGAAGATCAGTTTGATCATACACCATCATCTAAGCATGTAGAAGATATCCATACGGTTAGATTACCATGAAATGTAAACTTTCTTCATAAAGTTCCAAAACGTAGCAAATATATAAATTTTTGAGTCAATACCTTTGTCCAAGAGGTGAGACATCCATTGGATGGTTGTTGAAGCTTTGCTTCGGTCTAGAGAACTTCCTCCAAGAGCAGGTTTCCTCCAGTAAAAGTCCAAGTACAAACTTGATCAAATGGGGTTTGGGAAGCATTTGGAGGATTCAATTGGAAGTTTTGGCATGTTTTTTGAGATGAACAAAAAAAGGTGTCTTGGACTTTAGTGGAGAAATTAGGCTTTGGTAGCTTGTTTGAAGGCTTAGGAATGATGTAAATGAGTTTCTGGAGATTACGAGATGGTCTGGGAGAAATTTAGCAAGGCTTTCCCAAGGCTTTCTCGGTACTGTTGTTTTTTTGCCATGAAAAGGTGGCTTTTATAGGCAAAGCAAAGGGGAGGAGGCAGGGAGAAATTTATTGAGAAAATATTTCATGGAAAGGATGGTGCTTTTACCCATCAAATATTTCATGAAGGAAAGCTCCAAGGGTGCATTTTAACACAAAAGGAAACATGTCTTCCCAAATGAATGAGAGCTTTGGGAAGGGGAAGTCTAGGGCAGAGAGTGAAGGCATGTTCCACTTGTTATTTGTCGTGTACATGTGAGCCAAGCTAAGAGACAAAAGGCATCATTTTGTCCATCATGGTGTTATTGTGGTAGTATTTTGGTTGTATTGTGGTAGTATTGGTTTGAAAACTCAGTGAAACTGCAAGGGGCAAGTTATTCAGAGGTTTAGCTGCTTTTGAAAATAGTTTAGATGCTAATATGGCCTTATATGGAATGGTAGTATTATGGTTGTAATATGGGTGTACTATGGAAGTATTGGTGGAAAACTACAATCGACCTCAAAATGTTGTTATTTAGTGTTTTATGGAGTTATGTGGGGTTATTGGATTTCATTTAAGGTTATTAGAGGTTATTGGAAGTGTTATTTTTCTTTGGT
>JXCR01147623.1:52268-65522 GCA_002079205.1 Phalaenopsis hybrid cultivar
AGTCGTTCGATCAAGCGTGTATCAAATGAACGGGGGATATCGAGCCGAACAGCACTTCGGGACATAAACCGCAGGCCGAGTCAGCAGCTATGTGGACGGTGGCGTCCAACCAGAGCGCGCCACGCATGCCTTCGGAGCTGCCTAGGATCTAGTCAGCAGGCGCTGTTTAAAAAGATAAATAGGGCTTTTTCCTATTTATTTAAATACCCTTAACTTAGAAAATCCATAACTTTGTGTAGAAAAATCACAAAAATAAAATAAAAATACTCTCTTGCTCAGTGAACAGAGGAGAATAATGTGGAATAATTTTCAAGCCCATTTGAAGCATAAAATATTTTTAATTAATTAAATACTATCTAAAATCATTTGATTCTCCATTCATATTGACACATCACTTGGACATGAAATTTTGACATATTGTAGCCTCTGCAAGGGGGAACGTTCTCTGATTTTTCCAAAGTCAGAGGAGGTCCCTATATAGAGATCCATATTTTTCATGATCTTCCATATTATTCCCTTAAAATAATCATGGAAATTAGCATATTGATTTAAAAATCCTAAGAAAATTTTGGAAAGTCTACCATGACCAGAGAAACTTTTGAAAAATAATTTCATGGGTTAAGTCATTTAAAACATCCTTAAATTTTCCAAATACTAAATCACTAAGATAATTGAACTTGAAAAGTATAAACATTTAAATGACTTTATTTTTGATCTCCACTATGACTTATGATCTAGAGAACTCATCATAAAAGTTTCAAAATATTTTGAGTTCATTNTAAAGCCTTATAGTCCCACAAGAACTTATTTTGGAGCCTCCACATGTTGTCTCATCCTTTTAAGTGTTAGTGGTTTATGACCATCCATGTGAGGATCCAAAATGATCAAGTTATTTAGTGAACCTCAAAGGAGAGAGGATGTGAGGTGAGTGTGTGGAGTGGAATGCCCAACCAGGTGTCACTAAGGCCTCATAATTCTATGGGAACTCTTCCTTAACTCTTCACATGTTAGTCATAACCTCTAAAGTGATGAAGGTTTATAACCACACATGTGAGATTTCAAAAAGAACTAGGAGGTGGTTTGAAGTCGTAGAAGGAGTGGGTCCCATCATTAGTCCTTTGGGATAGTACAAGGGAAAGTCATATGGCTAGATGCTATGTACTAAGAGGAAGACTATACCTCACTAAAGATGAGGTCAACAAATGGTCCCCCAATAGGTGTGAGTCGATTGCCAAATTAGAAATTTTCGTTCGCCGAAATGGATATCTGATGCACCAAAAATATATGCATTTTTAGACCTATATTTTATACTCATTTTTTGTGATATTGCGCTTTAAAGGAAGGTATTTTTCATGCTTTATTGCAGGTTATTGATTTTTTAGCACTTGGAGAAAAAATGATGGAATTTGGAGTCAAAATAGCATTTTCGAGAGAAAAACTCAGTACCGACAGCGCCAGCATGGACGCCGACAGTGCCATTTGATAGAGAGCACAAATTTAATTCGGGCCACAGGCGCTGACGATGCCATCGTGGGGCGCTGACAGCGCTGAAGTTGGTGCAGGGCAAAAATCTAGAATATTCGATGAATTCAGATGCTTTTTGAAGAGTTATTTAATACGCCTCTTGGAAAACCGACATTGTGTTCTATTTAGAGCAAAAATTGATCAGAAAAGGAGTCCACTAGTGTGTCATTGAGTTTCCTTTAGTGTTCCGTTGTGTGTATTATGTAGTGTGGTGAGTCTAATTGTGATTTCTTCTAAGAGATGTTGGAGAGGGAGAGAAGTAATAGATTTCTTCTTCCTTACTTCTTTGAAGAGAGAATCAAGAGTCATGTAAAGAGAGAAAGAGTTCAAGAGTATCTACAAGGGATTTGCTTCGAGAAAGAGTTAAGGATAAGCAGTGTTTGCTTATTATTGTTCCATAAACTTTATTTTATTTATGAAGTTTGTATTTTGTCGTATCTTTCTCATGAGTTTGGAGTTATTTTATTTGTCTTTCTCCCTACTCTGAGATATGGTGAAATGAAGAGATAATTTGGATGTGCTAATTTTAAAATATAAAATAAATTGTGATGCTTTTTTCACTCTATTTTTAATTTACATTTCGATTTGGTCAATTAAAATTTTAACATCTGTTGTGAAACATACTATCCGGTAAATGGAGTATGAGTTTCACAACAAAGTGATAATCACATTCGATTCCATGAAGGAGCATTAGTACATGGAATTGGGTGCAAATAAATATGGAAATATATATTACTAGGAGAAGAGTTGGAGATTCTATGGTGACAGACTAAAATCCCCAATTTGGTCTTAGTGTTTAAGAACTAAAGCAAGAGTTAGCCTTCAGGAGAAGAGAAGTGAGAGCTTTGGAGTGAGAGTCAATATCCTCCCAGCCTAACCATAGATTTAGAGACTAAACCTAAGATTAGCCAACGATTCTCTATAACACTTGAGTGAGGGTAGAGAATTAAAATTGCTCCTATTTGACACAAGACAAATTAAAATCATTTGTCTCTCTCATTTAACCAAAAACTCATTGTAGTGGGAAAGATGTTTTCTCTTATTTGATAACTTCATCTCAAAAATATAGTTTGGTAGTTATTGCTTAGCTTTGCTTTATAGTTTCGCTTGTAATTGATAATTTAGTTTTGTTAGCATCCTAAACATTTGAAATTTACTGTAGTAGATTTTCTTTATTATTGTGAATTTCCTGATTTAAAGTTCCATTACAAATTTACACATTCCTAATGGGAACGATATTTGGGACTTAATAAAAAAGTCATGTATTACTTGATAACGATACGTATACTTGCGTAGAATCCCAACATAAATTGCTTCAATTTCTTATTCATAAATAACAAATCAAGTTTTTGGCATTGCTGCAAAGTAGAGTCAACTTTATTAATTTTACACATTTATAATTTTGGGATCAAGTTTTTGGCGCTGTTACTGAGGAAGCTAACGGTAAATAAAATAAATTTGTTAAATTATGAAATTTAGCGATAAATTAAATAAAATATATTATAAAATGAAAGAAAAAATAAAAAATAAAAAATCATTAAATAATATTTTTTGAACTTTAAGAGTACTTTTAAGAATTTGTTTCACTCATTATATTTGTTTATGCATAGTATTGGATCTGAAGGTTTAGTACCTTACGATTCAGAATTAGAACGTCTTATTAGAAAAATTTCAAAACAAAGAAAAGGAAATTAGAAACTTGAACGAAATGGCAAATAACTTAGATAATCAAATAAATGAAAATCGATAGACCTTTAAAAGATTATGCTAATCCTACAGTAGATGAACTTCACTTGATTATTCAAAGTCGTGATGTTACTGCTAATTCATTTGAGCTTAAACCTACTATTATCCAAATGGTACAAAATAATAAGTTTGGTGGAACACCTGCTGAAGATCCTAACTTACATCTTGCTAGTTTTCTTGAAATATATGCTACTTATAAATATGATGGAGTGTCTAATGATGCTGTCAAGCTTAGTCTTTTTCCTTTTCTATTCAGGTACAAAGCTAAAGCTTGGTTAAAATCATTAGCACCTGAATCTATCAGAACTTAGGGAGAACTATCACAAAAAGTTTTAGCTAAATATTTTCCATCCTCGAAAAATGTTCAGCTTAGAAATGATTTTACATTTTTTTTTTCAGTTCGAAGGGGAATCTATATATGAAGCTTGGGAAAGATTAAAATATCTCCTTAGGAGATGTCCACACCATGCTTTACCATATTGGTTAATAATTCAAACTTTTTACAATGGATTAGTAGGATCACTTAGATCTATTATAGATGCTGCTACAGATGGATCATTATGTCAAAACCTTTTGATGAAGCATATTCTTTAATAAAGAAGATGGGTACTAATAATTTTCAAGGACCCTCTGAATGGGTAAATCCAAAGAGAGTAGCTAGTATTCATGATTCTGATGCAATGTCTATTTTGGCATCTCAAGTTGCTACTATATCAAAGAAGATTGATCAAATTAGAGCGAACCATTATCAAATACCACAAGTATTTGAGGAAAATTCACTAGAATAGATAATTGATACTCAATCATCTTATGAAACTATGAATGCTAAAAATAATAGAAATATTAATCCCTATTCTAATTATTATAATCCTTGATGGAAAAATCATCTTAATCTTAGCTGGAGTAATTATAATAATTCGGTGAACACCTCAGGAAATTCAAATAACAAAGGGAATCCTAACTATAAACCTTATTATCCTCTTGGATTTAACAATAACACACAAGTTAATGAGAAGAAATTGACTATGGAAGAATAGATGTTGAACATGGGAAATCAAATACAAAATCAAGGAGCTGCAAATAGGAATATTGAAAATCAATTAGGACATATTGCCACTGCACTTAGTAACAGACCTTCAGGAATTCTTACTAGCACTATTGAAGTTAATCCAAAAGATCAGAAAGCTATTCAATTAAGAAGTGAAAAAGAAGTGGAACAAGATCTAAAGAGAAACTGAAGTTGAGATGGAGAAGGTGGAAATTGAAAATGATAATTATGAAAATAAATCAATAAAAAATTCTTTAGAAAAACTGCCACATCCGTTTCCTCAATAATTGAATCAGAAAAATAAAGATAAACAATTACAAAATTTTTGGAAATCCTAAAAAAGTTAACTATAAATTCTCCTTTCATTGAGGCTTGGGAACAAATGTCAAGTTATGTGAAATTTAAGAAGGATATACTAAACAAGAAGAGAAAGCTTGTAGATCATGAGACTGTTGCACTCAGTGAAGAGTGTAGCGCATTTATTGAGAAAAAGCTTCCTAAAAACTTAAAGGATCCTGGTAGTTTTACTATTGGTGAGAAATTTTTTGGAAAAGCCTTATGTAATCTAGAAGCTAGTGTTAATATTATGCCTCTATCAATTTTAAAACATTTAGATTTATGAGAGATTTCCCTTACTATAGTAACTCTTCAGTTAGCTGATCGATCAATAACTTATCCTAAAGAAGTTATAGAAGATGTATTAGTGAAAGTGGATAAATTTATTTTTCTTGTAGACTTTATGGTATTAGATATGGGGAAGATAAAGAGAATCCTATTATTTTGGGGATACCATTCCTTGCAACAAGGAGAGTTGTGATTGATGTGCAAAAAGGAGAATTAACAATGAGAGTCAATGATCAAGAAGTAACATTTAATATAGCAAAAGCTATGAAATATCTTATGATAGAAAAATATAATGAATGTTTTAAAATGGAAGTTACTGATTATCTAAGTAATGAGCGCTTGAACAGAATGTTTGAAGAAAATTTAAGGCAAGAAGAAAATTATGAGAAAGAAAATGAAATAAAAACGTGAATTTAGATTATGTTCAGGACAAATTTGAAATTTTGGACCTTTCAGAAAATGATAATAAAAATCTTATTCCTTCAAGTTTTAAACCACATGAACTTGAACTGAAAGTATTACTTGCCCATTTAAAATATGTGCTTTTAGGAGATTTATCTACATTGCCTATAATTATATCTTATGATTTAACTGAATTTCAAGAGCAAACATTAGTAGAAACGTTGAAAAGATATAAGAAGGCCTTTGGATTGATTTAGCAGATATTAAAGGAATCAATCCTTCAATTTGTATGCACAAAATTCTATTGGATGAACAATATGAACCTAAAGTTGAACCTCAAAGGAGATTAAACTCGATAAAAAGAAGTTGTTAAAAAGGAAATTTTAAAATGGTTAGATATTGAAATTATATATCCTATTTCAGATAGTGCTTGGGAAAGTCTGATCCACTGTGTTCCAAAGAAAGGAGGAGTGATAGTTGAAGTAAATGAGAAAAATGAATTAGTTCCAATAAGACAAGTTACTGGCTAGCGAATTTATATAAACTATAGAGAATTAAATATTGCAACCAAGAAAGATCATTTTCCTTTACCATTTTTAGACCAAATATTGGATAGATTAGCTGGGCAAAAATATTACTGCTTTCTAGATGGATATACTGGGTATCATCAAATTATGATTGCTCCTGAGGATCAATAAAAAATAATGTTTACAAGCCCTTATGGAATTTTTGCTTTTCATAGAATGTCTTTTGGACTATGTAATGCACCTGAGACATTTCAAAGATGTATGATGTCAATTTTTTGTAATTTAATTGAACATGGAATGGAAGTATTTTTGGATGATTTTTCTGTATTCAAAAATTCATTTGAGTTATGCCTAAATAATTTAGAAAAAGTTCTGGAACTATGTGAAAAAATCAACTTATTACTAAATTGTGAAAAATATCAATTTATGATTGCAGGAGGAATTTTACTTGGGCATAAAATTTTTGAAAATAGCATGGAAGTAGATCCAGCAAAAAAACAAGTTAATGCGAAATTACCACCTCCTACTATGGTTAGAGGGGTAAGAAGTTTTTTAGGACATGCTAGCTTTTACTAGCGTTATATACGAAATTTTAAAAAAATTACTAAGTCATTATGTCAACTTTTAGAAAAGGATACAAAATTTAATTTTAATGAAGAATGCATAAAATCATTTGAATTACTGAAAGAAAAATTAATCACTACTCTTAGAATAGTTCCACCTGATTGGGAGAAACCATTTGAAATAACGTGTGATGCTAGTGATCATGTTATTGGAGATGTTTTAGGGATAAGGTATGAAAAAGTTTCTAAAGTAATATATTATACTAGTAAAACTCTAAATGATGCTTAAATTAATTACACCACTACTAAAAGAGAGTTATTAGCTATTGTCTATATCTTTGATAAGTTTAAACCTAAATTAATTGAAGCTAAATGTATAGTGCATACAAACCATTTTGCTATCAAATATTTGATGCAAAAGAATGATGTTAAAGCGAGATTAATTAGATAGATACTTCTACTGCAAGATTTCAATTTATTGCTAGTAGATAGAAAGGAAATTGATAATGAAATAGCTGATCATTTATTTAGACTAGAACAAGAAATATAAACTAATTTTGTAAATGAATTTTTAGAAACTTTCTCTGATGAACAATTTTATAGTATTGATATAAATAATATACCATGGTATGTTTATGTAGTAAATTATATTGTGAGTGATATTATACCACCAGATGTAAAGAATCAACAATTAAAGAAATTTATTCATGATGCAAGATTCTATTTTTGGGATGACCCATATTTATATAAATAGTGTAAAGATTTTATCATTAGAAGAATTGTGCCTTACGAAGAAACTGAACATATATTGAACGATGTCATGATTCTGAATTTGGAGGACATTTTGAGCTAGTAGAACTACACATAAAATTTTGCAAGCTAGATTTTATTGGCCTACTCTTTTTAGAGATGTAAATGAATATATTAAAACGTGTGATTGATGTCTACAAGTAAGAAATATTTCTAGAAGAAATGAAATGTCTCTGAATTACACATGGGGAGTTGAAATTTTTGATGTGCGGGGATTAGATTTTATGGGACCATTTATGCCTTCATTTGGAAATTTATATATATTGCTTGCTGTTGATTGTATGTCCAAATGGATTGAAGCTATTGTTGTACTTAAATGTGATGCTTGAAGTGTTTCAAAATTTTTAAATAAAAATATTTTTACTATATATGGAATGCCGAGAGTGATGATTACTGATGGAGGATCCCATTTTAGGAATAATAGGATTAATAAATTGATTAGAAAATATAGAACTATGCATTTATTCTCTACTGGTTATCATCCCCAAACTAACGGTCTAGTAGAGATAAAAAATCGTGAAATAAAGTAAATTTTAGAAAAAGTTCTAAATCTTGATAAATTGGATTCGTCTGCAACATTAGATATTGCATTATGGGCATAAAAAATTGCCTATAAGACTCCTATTGCAATGTCCCCACACATACTTATTTTTGGTAAGACGTGACACTTACTAGTAGAGTTGGAACATAAAGTATTTTGGGCTATTAAGGAATTCAATTCTAATCTAAAAGATGCTAGTGAGAAAAGATTATTGCAACTCAATGAACTTGAAGAGATTAGAAATGAAACATATGATAATGCAAAAATATATAAATAGAAAATGAAAATATGACATGATCGGAGGATTATAAGAAAGAAATTCAAACTTGGACAAGAAGTTTTATTTATTAATATTAGATTAAGATTATTTCAAAGAAAATTGAAATCTAGATGATTATGACCATTCAATGTGATCAAAATCTATCATTATGGAACTGTTGTTATTAAAAATCCTAAAATTGGAAAGATATTTAAAGTTGATGGGCATCGATTGAAACATTATTATGAAGGGCACATGCCATAATTTAAGGAAATCTTGATGTTGAGTCATCCTGAAGAAANGTGCTTTTGAAAATATTTTAGATGCTAATATGGCCTTATATGGAATGGTAGTATTATGGTTGTATTATGGGTGTACTATGGAAGTATTGGTGGAAAACTACAACCGAAACCCCTCAAAATGTTGTTATTTAGTGTTTTATGGAGTTATGTGGGGTTATTGGATTTCATTTAAGGTTATTAGAGGTTATTGGAAGTGTTATTTTTCTTTGGTAAGTGTTATTGGGTTTAGGGATTTTGGTGTTTCCTTGGTTGTGTTTGGTGTTTCTTGGGTGGGATTATGATGTATAACCATTGTTAAGGCTAGTCGGTGTTATGTGGACAAGAAGAAGTAGGCTATTTTAGGTTGGAGGAGTTTTGAAAGTATTTTGGTTTTGCGGGTCGGTGTTATTTTGTTTTATTTGGTGTTTTTGGTGGTTTTAAAGTGTAATATTTAAGGTAAAGTTGAATAATGTCGTTTGGAGGTGAAGTGGAGGAGTCATTTTGGAGTTATTGCAATAAAAGAAGAAAATCACATACTTGATGTTATTTTACACAAAAAATTGCTGAATAGGGGTTATTTAAGAATTTAATCTCCAAAAACTCAATGTTATTGGTGATTCACGGGTGTTATAGCGGGCGTATTAATCTGTGAGTTGGTGCTATCCAGGATTTTACTAAGCACGCGGTCTTTGGTATTATTTAGGGTTGTATTTTTTGGATTTATGTTGGTGTTATTGTGGTTTGCGCTGTCATTTTGTGGTGTTATTGAAGGATATCAAAGTTGGTGTTATTGGGTGTATTATTAGGTGCTATTTGGGTAGTTTTTTTTTGTTATTAGGTACTTTTGCGGTGTTATTGGGTGGTTGTTGACCTCAATTTTGGTTGAGGTTTAGTTTCTCCTCTTAAATAGCCTAAGGTCTAGCCGTAGGACTTTTCCTATTGACTATTCCTAGAAAACTAGACTTGGAACCCTCACCATTAGAAATTCCAAACTCTTCTTTACTCAACTTAAAGTTTCACATATTGCCTCAACCTCTAAATACTTAGTAGGTGGGGTCACTATGGGGGATACTCAAGATGAGCCACCCTTCTAACCTCTAGCACTTAGTAGGTGGGGTCACTATGGGGGAACTCAAGATGAGCCACCCTTAGGCTAACCTCTAAATACTTAGTAGGTGGGGTCACTGTGGGGAAACTCAAGATGAGTCACCCTCAGGACTGCTGAACCTTAGGGTTGACCCTAGGTCTTGGTCTGGAGCTAAGGCATTGACTACACTCATCTACACCCACATTCACTCACAACCCTGAACTCAAATTTCTAGTCTGGATCCCTTGACCTTTTGGGATACTCATGTAGATGGTCCTCTAAACCTACTAGCCCTAGGGCTATGGTTCGGCTAAGATCACTATGTAGAGGACCCAAAATGAGGTTTCCTTTGGTCCATGGCTTATTGGTGATGATTGGTATCAACTCTACCAAAATACCCATCTTGGCCTTTTACCCCTAAAACACCCCCTAATTACCAAAATACCCCATCCATAGCTCAAAAACCCAAAAATTTCAAAAATTCCCAGAAAATCCTAATAAATCCCAAATATTCCCAATTTCATTTAAAAAAATCCCAAAAATTCCCATAAAATCCTAATAAATCCCAAATATTCTAGCTTAATATCCCAAAAATTACAAAAATTCCCAAAAAATCCCAATAAATTTCAAATATTTCCAACTCGAAAAATTCCCATAAAATCCCAATAAAACTTAAATATTCCCAATTTCATTTTTCTCAACTTAAAAATTCCCATAATTCCAAAAATTCCCAAAAAATTCCAATAAATTCCAAATATTCCTAATTTCATTTCTTTCAACTATCACATGACCCAATTTGTCCAATTTGACCATCTTTAACCAAAACCCCAAAATTGCCCTTTAAAGACCCAAAATTCCCCAAATCCATCTCAAATGTCCACTAATTTGATCTTCTTTAAAGATCCAAATTTCCCCAAATCCAACTCAAATGTCCATCAATTTGATCTCAATTGACCCCAATTCCAATTCTAAACTCATATTCACTTTTGATATGACCAAACTAAACAAAATCCAAGCTCAATTAGTCCATGATTTGAGCCCAACTTTGATTTGGGTCAAAACCTCAATTTTGATCATATGACTTAATCTCACCCAATTGAACCCATAGCCTAGTCAATTGGCCTCAATTAATGTTGAAAAATCTTTATGACATTCCTATACATCAAAATCAACCATCAATTGACCTTGGTGAAGTTTCAAATCAATTTTATTTTGGCCTAAATCCAAAATTCTCAAATTTAGCTCCAAATTGGCTAAGTCCCCAAATTTCACCCAATTGATTGCCTTAACCTCAAAATTGGCATCCAATTTTATGTTGAAAACTCTTCATGAGATCTCTATTGGCCATTTATAACAATAAATTTGGACCTAGCCCAAGGCTAACCCAAGCTAGACCCAAGCCTAGCCCAACATGACCAAATTTGATTAAAAGTTCAAAATTCCTTCAAATTGACCTTTCAATTAAACTCAAAACCATTTCCATCCTTCACCAAAGTTGTTCCTTATGATCATCTACACAATTTTGATCTGCTCAAAACCATTTCCATTATTCACCAAAGTTGTTCCTTGTGATCATCTACACCAAATGAAACAATTAATTGAGCCTATTGACATGGCTAACCTAGTCAAAACCCAAGTTTTGGTCATTTGCACCCACTTGGACCCATGCACTAAATGTGACTTAACCACCTTAAAGCCACCAAATTAACTCCACCACAGCCATTAGTTGGACCTAGTGACCAGTCTAAACACCATCAAACCACCTAAATCAAGCCATGGACCAAAGGTTCCCCAAATTAAGGGATATTTATCACCTAAATCAAGCCATGAACCAAAGGTTCCCCAAATTAAGGGATCTTATTTCCAAAAATGCACATGCTTAATCAAGCCATGGGCCAAAGGTCCCCCAAATTAAGGGATCTTATTTCCAAAAATGCACATGCTTAAGATATCTTAGACCAAAGGTCCCCCTAATTAAGGGATCTTATTTCCAAAAATGCACATGCTTAAGATATCTTCGTTCCCATAAATTAAGGGATCTTATTTCCAAAAATGCACATGCTTAAGATATCTTTGCCAAATCCTCCCCCACAGCCATTATTTGGACCTAGTGACCAGTCCAAACACCATGAAACCACCTAAATCAAGCCATGGACCAAAGGTAAATATAGGGATCTTATTTCCAAAAATTAACATGCTTAGGATATCTTTGTCAAATCCAAGCACATTTGCATTAAATGGTTGTGATGGATTCCTCTGGGTTCGGATCTTTGCCAAATCAAAGCACATTTGCATTAAATTGTTGTGATGGATTCCTCTGGGTTCCCCCCTTACCAAAACTAAACCTCATTGCATTAAGTTGCTTTGACAGATTCCCCTGGATGCCCTGACTAGCCAAATCAAAACACATTTGCATTAAATTGTTGTGATAGATTCTTCTGGATGCCCTGAGTTTGTCAAATCCAAGCAGTCCCCCCAATTAAGGGATCTTATTTCCAAAAATGCACATGCTTAAGATATCTTTGCCAAATCAAAGCACATATAGGGATCTTATTTGCAAAAATGCACATGCTTAAGATATCTTTGCCAAATCCAAGCACATTTACATTGAATTGCTGTGATGGATTCCTCTGGGCTCCCTGAGCTCCTAGTCACCTTCCCCTGGCCGGCCGGCAAGTCTAGTGGCCAGAAAAGCCTAAAATCGAGAGCCACCCCATGACATCTCACCCAAATCAAACCTAGAGGCCAGCTCATCCAAATCAAACTATTGAAGCTCCTCTGCCCTCCACCTAAGAACCACATTACACCTCCTAATTGGCCAAGACAGCCACCATAACCCCATTTTTATAAAAGGCCACCTCCATGGCCATTGATCTAAGTGCTGAAAATTTCTCAGAGAGGCCTCTCCAAACTTCACACAAAGCTTCCCTAAGATCCCCTCAGTGCATCCCAACCATTTTTCCTCATTCATTCCCCTTGTCGGAGCTCAATTTTGAGCTTGAAACCTTGTCGGAAACCAGGACAGAGCCCAATACACCTCCACACTCCATCAGACTCCAATTGCTTGTGCCCACACCTTCACAAGAGTGAAAGAAGCTAGAGCCCCATCAAATTCCCCTTCCACAGAGCCTCTACCATAGCTCTAGACCAACACCTAAAAATGAGCTTGGTCGAATTCACACCTAGGCTTCACACCAAGGTTAGGGACTCAATCCCTAGCCTCCTTGGACCCCAACGAACGTGCCGAGCACCTTTGATTGAAGCCTCCCTTCTCAGATCAACACCTGAAATCGAGCTTGGTTGAATTCATACCTAGGCTTTACACCAAGACCAGGGACTCAATCCCTAGCCTTCTTGGATCCAAACGAACGTGTCGAGCACCTCTGATCGAAGCTTCCCTTCTCAGAGCAAAGGTATAAAACTCCCTTCTCCCGAGCTTATTTTGATCCTCCATTTACTTAAGCTTGATTTCATGGCACCTTAACCGTATGGATATCTTCGTCTCACTTAGACGAGTCCATTGGATCAAACCCGAAGTGATTTGGTTGACTCTAGGCCGAGATCTTAAAGTTTTAGTGTGGAAGGGCACGGGATCATTCCATCAGGGATGATGACGGAGAGTCGTTCGATCAAGCGTGTATCAAATGAACGGGGGAGATCGAGCCGGACACCGCTTTGGGACATAAACAGTGGGCCGAGTCAGCAGCTACGTGGACGGCGGCGTCCAACCAGAGTGCGCCACGCATGCCTTCGGAGCTGCCTAGGATCTAGTCAGCACGCGCTGCTTAAATAGATAAATAGGGCTTTTTCCTATTTATTTAAATACCCTTAACTTAGAAAAT
>JXCR01147625.1:8972-27763 GCA_002079205.1 Phalaenopsis hybrid cultivar
TTGTTTCAGTTCTCTCGATTTGCTTTCGGTAATTCAGGGGAAGTGAATCTCAATGTGAACTTTATATTGTTTCAAACATTATTGAAGTAACAAGTTCAAATATTCTTTGAACACTGTGTATAACTATGCATGATAAGATTATGCTAATGAGATAAAATGATTTAGAAGTATAGCAATTATAGTGAATGAATTGAAAAAAAAAATCATATGCTAATTAATATTTATTATAATGGGCATTTGCATACGCACCACACAATTCTGATGTATTTACATATCTTAACACATTAACTTTAATTCTTACAATTATACCGCTCAAATATTTCATATCACAATAAAAATACCCTCATTTTAAGGTTTAAAAAGTGAAATACACCTTTTCAATCATAGGGAAGGTGGGATGTATGTAAAAATTGAAGTTTGGGTGATAGATATGTAAATACTTAAGATTAAATGGTATGTATATATGTGACTCTTTACTATTATAATTCATAAATAAAAAATGTGCAAACCCTAAAGAAAAAGTTCAAATCCCCAATGAATTTTTTTTTGGTGAAAATAAACACAATTCTAAGATTGAATGTATTAATTTGCTATTAACAAATTTTCCCTTTTTACAAAATTAAAATTCCATTGGTAATTATTTAATACTGACAAAAAATTTGGTTGGTCCGCTTAAATCAGAAGCCCTTTTTCATGTTAACCATCAAATTTTGATTTTCCTCATGTGGTTCGATCGCGCCTCTCATTGTTCATCATGTTAAGAGAGTTTCAATCTTATCTTAGGGGGTGTTCGGTAGCACAATTTTAATAGGATTAAAGTAAGGATATAAGGTAAATTCAGTTAAACACCAATAAAAATAAAAATTAATCCAACTCTTACTTAAACCAAAATTTTTCATATCCCATCTCTTTTATGTTGTAAATCCAGATTTTTAAATATGATTAATGTGTGAATTTAAAGGATTTACTCTTTAAGCACTTGCGAGCTCAATTTTTGTCACAAAGGAACTGCAGTCAAACACACCTAAGATGTCTTTACTCACCATTTTTTATCCCTCTTGTTCATTAAAAAAATATTACATCTGGACTCTGGATGCATCCAGAGTAAAATAGCGGGGCGCTACGTGTCAAGTAGTATCAAGTGGATCCCACCACTTTTAACACTGGTCAATACCGGTGTATTGCAATAGGACCCACTTGACACGTGACACCCTGATATTGGACTCCGGACGTAAATTACATTCAGAGTCCAGATGTTATATTTTCTCCTTATCTATAAATAAAAAATGGTGTCTTTTAAGTCTATATAAATCTTGTACAAACAAATTCAAGGTACAGTAAAGGTAGAGATGCTTTAGAGAAATCAATAAGATTGGTGGCCCAAGTGGTAATAGCAGAAATAACCAATTTTCCAAAATACAGGTGGCACTTAGCTTTGTTGAAAAGGAGACGGAGTTTTGCTGAAAAGTGTTAAGGTATTTTGCCAAGATTTTAAAGGAGGCTTTAGAAGCATTGGTAAAAATTATAGCATCATCAAGTAATAATGAATGTTTATAAGCCACCTATCGGCATTATTTTTGGTTGAGGAGTTGCCCATAAGAAGCTGTCGGTCACCAGAATCGAAATCCCGTTGTCCGCTTCGAAAGGACATTTTAATTTACATATATATTTAAGTTTAGAAAAATATATTAAATCAAACAGATCTCATACTTTTCACAACTTAAATGAAAGAGCATTATACATCAAACCCTGTATCTTTCCCGAAGGATAAACACAAGACTTGAGGATGAGACTCGATCAAATAAACTAAGAAATATATGACATCGTTTGGTTTGCGAAATTATTTTATTTGCCAACAAATTCTCCTATTTAATATAAAGAATTAAATAGATTTTATATTAAGCTGGGTTCGGACAAGCTTTCTATAAGGGAAATCCCCTATAGTTAATTACATCTTAAATGATCGAAGTCACTTAAGAAAACTCTCGATAAAAATCAGGAAATATTATCTTCAAGGAGTTCAAAAGGATAAGAATTTTCAATGAGATCAGACAAAGAGGTGTGAAGGGGGAATATTTTAAATTTGGAACATTTTGTTATTGAGTTGAAAGGAGGAAGAGCAAGGGGATGTCATGGATCCAGAGAAGAATCTCGGTGACTTCCTAATCTATCCTATAGTTTGGCTTTAATTTTGAGGAGAAATTATTTAACTGTTCCATCCAGCCAATTTTATTTAATTAAATCTTACATTTGTGTGAAACGATCACACAAATAGCCTGTAAGATGTGAGGATTTAGGTCGTGAAGAACGACAACCTCAGAATCCTAAGACGAGTTAGAGCTTATATTGTACAACAGAGCTGTACAAAGGCTTAAATATGAGGTGAGAATTTATGTTGCATAAGCAGACAACCTCGAAATCCTATGGCTTGGTTGTTTAATTCTAAGGAAGAAATGGTTTAGCTGGGGAACACAAGTTTTGCTGTTGAAGATGGTCGTGCTGCTCACCATGCTAGCTCCAAGCTCTTTGCCTTGACGAGTTTGAGGTTTCTAGTGTGTCCAATTATGATGTCAAATCAGGTGGCCCTATAGTTATAGTGCTTTAAATTTTATGGGGGATGTTAAAGTTGATTAGAGTGACACCGGTTAGGGTCCTACGGTTCCCTCGTTTTGGCATCACTATTGTCTATTGGATTCACTTAGTCCAAATGAATTTACTAAACTCAACTTAATGAGTTCCATAATTTCATTTAGACCGTGGGAAGCCGTGTTAGCAACTGTAAGTTGCCTCCTCTGAGGGATTCCCGATTATCCAATAGATATGTCTTAATTTAATTATAGTTGTTGTTTTATGTGATGTTTGTGATTAAATTTTGAGTTGTCTTATATTTTGAATGTTGTGGCGGTGATTTTTATCTTGGTTGATTTTAATATTTGTTTTGGTTTTGATTTTGTGGCTATCCTAATAATTTTAGTTTTTATGAAGGGTGACATCATTGTTTAACATGCAAGTTTGTATTAGCATTAAAAGTACAGTACGAAAGTACAAGAAAGACGGCGTTATAAACTGTAAAAGCATACATGACGAGTCTTCTCGTTCCACGACATGAAACTTACAATGCATGTGCGGAAAAAGTAAGGTTTTGGTGACCTACCTAACCTTAGGTCATATCTTGGTGGGTCACTATTAGTTTGATTAAGGATGATTTTTGTTAAGCAAAACATATTAAGTTCAGTAGACCTCTGAGGTATCCAACAGGTCTAGAGGAAGAAGCAGGTTCATGCTCCCCTCTCACTACTTGGTGAAAAGTATCGAGCTCATTTAAACTTATTATATTGCTTAATAACCGATCCTGTAAATACCTCTAATGCTCAATGAACATTGACGTTTTAATTATTCTTAAGAGTAAGGTGATTATCACTTATAATTTAATTTGAGAATTATGCGGGTGAAGACCCTTAAAGGGGGCAAGTTAGCGTTATTGAAAAACTTAGCCAATTTTTTTTTAATTTGGGCTTTTAGTGTTTTAAAGATGTTCAATTTTAATTATGTTCACTTTTCTAATCCTCATTTAATCAAATTTGATTTAGCCTAGGTCACTACTAAGCTCTTAAGGTTTTGGTAGATATCTTAGTTATTTTGAAAGAAGTTGAATTTTAAGTGATGATGATTCATTTTTAAAATTCATTTAAATATCAAATAGGGGTATTATATTAGTGATTTATCAACTTCCAAACTCATACCCCTAAGTCTAGGATCATTTAATTGACTAAACTTCCAAATTTTAATAATTTAATGAATTATAAATTTACGTCTTGATTATGAAAGAGTGAGGTTGGTTTCTACCAATTAATCCCCTTGTGTTTCAATTATCCAAATAATTTAGTTAAAATCAGAGGTTACCCTTTTCCCTCCTTGAATTTAGCCTAAATGTTAATTAAGGCCAAATTTCTAAAATTACACTTTTGCCCCTAAGGCTCTATTACTTCATAATTTGTCAAATTTAATCCAAATGACTTTGAAAATTTCATTCCACCTCACTCATGGGTCAATTAAGCCATCAGTAGAGTGAATATGATTTTTCAAAATTTAATCTAATTTACATATTTATTTTTATGCAAAAATAAAATTTTTCAAAGAAAATTTTATAACTTGACCAAGGCAAGGCCTAATCCCTTAAAATTTTAGCTAGAGGTAGATATAGATCAAAGACACTTTGGGGCCAAATTTCATGATTTATTGAGTTATATTTGAATTTTAAGAATTATTTTTAGTTCTAGAGTGTTTATTACTTTTAAAATATTTTAAATGTGAAAAATTAATTTTTATTAAATCTCTTAGAGATCAAGGAACTTAGAAAAATAAATTTCACATTTTTTTATATTTCTTTGAATTATTAGAATTATTTTAGTGAAAATTCACTTTTAACCTTTAAAAAATTATTTTAAGCTTCAAAATTTAATATCTTCACTTGGAAAATCAGGAAAAATATTTTAATTATTCTTAAGTGCTTAGAAATAATTTAGAACATTTCCATGAATTTTATTATTTTTGGGATTTTTATCATTTTTTAATTATTTAAATATTAAAATAGGCTTAAAAATGAAATTTTTGTTTTAGTTATCATTTTATTTTTAGAAAACCCCTCTGGTCACAGAGAACTCCAAAAACCAATTTTTATATTTTTTTTAGTTATATTTTAATTATTAAAAATCATTTAGTGTTAAAATCATTTTGAGTTATCAAATGAGCTCCAAATGTTTTGAAATTTTTATGGAGAGTTCTCTGAACTTTGAATTCTAGTGGAGATTAAAAAATCAAGTCATTTAGATGTTTGTATTTCCCAACATTAATCTTCTTTGTGTTTTAGGGTTGGTGGAAATTAGGTGTGTTCTTAATGACTTAATCTATGAAATATTTTCGAAAGGGTTCTCTGGTCACATAAACCATCCCTTTTTTTTGAATTTTTTAAGCAATATGCTAATTATTATGATTAATTTGTGCAAATAATGGACATAAACTTGATAAATATGGATCTCTATTTAGAGATCTCTTATGACTTCGGAAAAATCAGAGAATGCTCCCTAAGACACATCAAATAAATTTCAAACTATTTCCACATTGCTCTCCTCTATTCACTGAGTAAGAGGATATTTTTATTTTATTTTTGTGATTTTTCTACACCAAGATATGCATTTTTGAAGTTAAAGCTATTTATTTAAATTAGAAAATACCCTATTTATCTATTTAAATGCACGGCGCCATGCCAATCTAAGACGGCTCTGAAACTCCATGCGGCGCGCTCCCACTCAACGTCGTCATCCACCTTAGCGCTGACTCGGCCCACAGATCATGTATGAAGGCGTTGTCCGGCTAGATCTCGTCCGTTGAAGAGATAAACGTGCGATCGGACAGCTCACCGTCATCATCGTCAATGCCTTAGCCCGAGAACCATCCATTTTCAAAGCTTAAAATCTCACTCATTTCTTAACCAAATTAAGTGTGGTTTGTTTCTAAATGCTCGTATATGTGTGACGAACACATTCATATGGAAATCAAGCAATTAAATTAAGCTTAATCAAATGGAGAATCAAAATAGGCTCGGGAGGAAGAGAAATTCAATACCTTTGCTCTGATAAGGTAAGCTTCGATCAGAGGTGCTCGGCACATTTTTGGAGGTCTAAGGAGGCTAAGGATTAAGCCTCTGGTCGTGGTGAAATTTCTAGACCAGAATTCAACCAAGCTCGATTTCAGATGTTGGTCTATAGCTATGTTAAGGGCTCTATGGAAGGAGGATTTGATGGGGCTTCTTCTTCTTTCATTGTGGTGAATGTGTGGGTGAGTTTAATTTGATTTTGATGGAGTGTATAGGTGTGGGGAGCTTTGTCCTGTCTCCGACAAGGTTTTGAGCTCAAAAATTAAACTCTGGCAAGAGGATTCAGGGCAATATGGTGGGTGTTTTGCACTGAGGAGGTCTCAAAGAGGCTCTAAGAGTAATTTGGAGGGGTCTCTCTGAGAAATTTTTAGCACACCCTCCATGGCCGTGGAGGTGAGATTTTATAAAAAAATGGCTTAAGGGTGGATGTTATGGCGAATTGGGGGGTGAAAATGCTTGCTTATATGGTGGGCATAGAGGCTCTAACATTTAATTTGGATGAGGTGGCCTCTAAGTTTGAATTGGGTTTAATTCCATGGGAGTGGCTCTCAGTTTGGACATTTTTCAGTCACTAGGTCGGCTGGCCAGGCCAGTGGAGGTGGCTAGGAGGTCAGGTGAGCCAGGGTAATATGTCACAACAAATAAATGTGCTCGTGTTTAGTTCTGGCAAAAATATCTAAGACTNTTGTGGAGGTGAGATTTTATAAAAAATGGCTTAAGGGTGGCTGTTATGGCCAATTGGGGGGTGAAAATGCTTGCTTATATGGTGGGCATAGAGGCTCTAACATATAATTTGGATGAGGTGGCCTCTAAGTTTGAATTGGGTTTGATTCCATGGGAGTGGCTCTCAGTTTGGACATCTTTCAGTCACTAGGTCGGCTGGCCAGGCCAGTGGAGGTGGCTAGGAGAGGTGAGCCAGGGTAATATGTCACAACAAATAAATGTGCTCGTGTTTAGTTCTGGCAAAAATATCTAAGACTTAAGCAAAATGAAAAGAAATCCCTTTATTTAGGGGGCCTTTAGTCTATGGCTTGGCTTAGGTGGTTTCACGGGGTTTAGACTGGTCAATAAAGTTCAAAATTTGGCTGTGGTGGTCTTTGGTTGGCTAATTTGATTAGGTTAGATCAATTTTGGTGAAGAGGTCCATGTGGGTGCAAGTGGCTAAAACTTGGGTTTGGGCTAGGATAGCCATGTCAATTGGACTAATTAATTGTTTCATTTGATGTAGATGATTGTAAGTAACAATTTTGGTGAAGGGTTGGAAGGATTTTGAGTTCAATTGGGGGTTCAATTTAAAGGATTTTGGAGTTTTGGTGAATTTGGGCATGTTGGCTAGGTTTGAGTCTAAATTGGGCTAGCCTTGCGTTAAGTCCCAAATTGATTGTTGAAAAATGGTCAAAATGTAATGAAGAGTTTTCAACGTAAATTGGGTGCCAATCTTGGGGCTAGGGTAATAAATTTGGTGGAATTTGGGGACATAGTCAATTTGGGGAAAATTTGGGGATTTTCGGACCCAAGTTGAAATTATGTGAAATTAAGGTTTCACCAAGGCCAATTAAAGGTCAATTTTGATGTATAGGAATATTATGAAGATTTTACAACATGTATTGTGGCAAATTGAGTGGGATATAGGTTCAATTTGGTGAGATTAAGTCATATAGCCAAAATTAGGGGTTTTGATTTGGATCAAAATTGGGCTCAAAGAATGAGCTAAGTGGGCTTAGATTTGATTCATATTGGTCACATGTAAGGTGAATTTAAGTTTAGGATTAAAATTGGAGGAAATTGGGACCAATTGATTGGACATTTGAGGTAGATTTGGGGAAAATTGGGTCTTTAAAGGCAATTTGGGGTTTTGTTCAAAGATGGTCAAATTGGCAAAATTAGGTCATATGATAGTTGAGAAAAATGAAATTGGGATTATTTGGAGGGTTTTGAGAATTTTCACGATTTTTTAGAATTTTTGGAATTTTTGACTAAGGAGGGACATTTTGGTAATTTGGCAATCTTTGATGATTTTGGGTAATTTGGGTATTTTCAAATGGTTTGTAATGATTTTTGACCAAATTTTGGTATTTTGGGTGAATTTGGGGATTTTGGTCAAATTTAGGGTTTCAAGGGTACTTAGGTAATTTGAGGGAGTTTAGGGGAAGAAGGCCAAGTTGAACATTTTTTTGGTAAAATTGGGGTGCTAACCATCATAAATAAGTCCTGGACCAATGGAAACCCCATTTGGGTCCTCTATATATTGGTCTTAGCTAAACCCTAGCCTAAGGACAGTGGGTTTAGGGGACCATCTACATGAGTTCCAAAAGATCAAGGGTCCAAAGTCAAGAAATGTTAGGTTAAGAGTAGTGAGTGATTGTGAGTGAGAGTGAGTGCAGGTGAGTGCCTTAGCTCTAGACCAACACCCAGAGTCAACCCTAAGGTCCAACAGTCCTATAGGAACTCTTCTTGAGCTCCCCCATAGTGATCCCACCTACTAAGTGCTAGAGGTTAGGACCAATATGTAGAACTTCAAGTTGAGTAAAGAGGAGTTTAGGATTTCTAATGGTGAGGGTTTCTTTTCTAGTTTTCTAGGAATAGTCAACAGGAAGTCCTATGGATAGACCTTACAGTACTAAAGAGGAAAGCTAGACCTCAACCAAAAATGAGTTCAACACCACCTCATTAACCAGCTGAGGATTAGAGATAACAATAGTTCAATAGCATCCACCTCAGCTTGAGCTTCTAGGACCCTTTAATGAACATCGCCAAAACTTGGGAGTTCCACCTTCTCAGAGCATAAGCAACCTTTATATGAAGTTGCCAAAGGATATACCAAGAGTCACCAGCACCCTCAAAGTTCCAAGCCTGTTGAACAGTGCTCAATAAAGTGGTGTGAGTAGTCCAAACATTAAAGAATTTGAAGTGATAGTGCAGATTTTTATCATTGAAAGACAAANCGTGTGTTCTTAATGACTTAATCTATGAAATATTTTCGAAAGGGTTCTCTGGTCACATTAAACCATCCTTTTTTTTGAATTTTTTAAGCAATATGCTACTTATTATGATTAATTTGTGCAAATAATGGACATAAACTTGAAAAATATGGATCTCTGTTTAGGGATCTCCTCTGACTTCGGAAAAATCAGAGAATGCTCCCTAAGACGCATCAAATAAATTTCAAACTATTTCCACATTGTTCTCCTCTATTCACTGAGTAAGAGGATATTTTTATTTTATTTTTGTGATTTTTCTACACCAAGATATGCATTTTTAAAGTTAAGGCTATTTATTTAAATTAGAAAATACCCTATTTATCTATTTAAATGCACGGCGTCATGCCAATCTAAGACGGCTCTGAAACTCCATGCGGCGCGCTCCCACTAGACGTCATCATCCACCTCAGCGCTGACTCGGCCCACAGATCATGTATGAAGGCATTGTCCGGCTAGATCTCATCCGTTGAAGAGATAAACGTGCGATCAGACAGCTCACCGTCATCATCCCCAATGCCTTAGCCCGAGAACCATCCATTTTCAAAGCTTAAAATCTCACTCATTTCTTAACCAAATTAAGTGTGGTTTGTTTCTAAATGCTCGTATATGTGTGACGAACACATTCATATGGAAATTAAGCAATTAAATTAAGCTTAATCAAATGGAGAATCAAAATAGGCTCGGGAAGAGGAGAAATTCAATACCTTTGCTCTGATAAGGTAAGCTTCGATCAGAGGTGCTCGGCACAATTTTGGAGGTCTAAGGAGGCTAAGGATTAAGCCTCTGGTCGTGGTGAAAGTTCTAGACCAGAATTCGACCAAGCTCGATTTCAGGTGTTGGTCTAGAGCTATGCTAAGGGCTCTATGGAAGGAGGATTTGATGGGGCTTCTTCTTCTTTTATTGTGGTGAATGTGTGGGTGAGTTTAATTTGATTTTGATGGAGTGTACAAGTGTGGGGAGCTTTATCCTGTCTCCGACAAGGTTTTGAGCTCAAAAATTAAACTCTGGCAAGAGGATTCAGGGCAATGTGGTGGGTGTTTTGCACTGAGGAGGTCTCAAAGAGGCTCTAAGAGTAATTTGGAGGGGTCTCTCTGAGAAATTTTTAGCACACCCTCCATAGTCGTGGAGTTGAGATTTTATAAAAAATGGCTTAAGGGTGGCTGTTATGGCCAATTGGGGGGGTGAAAATGCTTGCTTATATGGTGGGCATAGAGGCTCTAACATTTAATTTGGATGAGGTGGCTTCTAAGTTTGAATTGGGTTTGATTCCATGGGAGTGGCTCTCAATTTGGACATTTTTCAGTCACTAGGTCGGCTGGCCAGGCCAGTGGAGGTGGCTAGGAGGTCAGGTGAGCCAGGGTAATATGTCACAACAAATAAATGTGCTCGTGTTTAGTTCTGGCAAAAATATCTAAGACTTAAGCAAATATGGAAAGAAATCCCTTTATTTAGGGGGCCTTTAGTCTATGGCTTGGCTTAGGTGGTTTCATGGGGTTTAGACTGGTCAATAAAGTTCAAAATTTGGCTGTGGTGGTCTTTGGTTGGCTAATTTGATTNGAAAGAAATCCCTTTATTTAGGGGGCCTTTAGTCTATGACTTGGCTTAGGTGATTTCATGGGGTTTAGACTGGTCAATAAAGTTCAAAATTTGGCTGTGGTGGTCTTTGGTTGGCTAATTTGATTAGGTTAGATCAATTTTGGTGAAGGGGTCCATGTGGGTGCAAGTGGCCAAAACTTGGGTTTGGGCTAGGCTAGCCATGTCAATTGGCCTAATTAATTGTTTCATTTGATGTAGATGATTGTAAGTAACAATTTTGGTGGAGGGTTGGAAGGATTTTGAGTTCAATTGGGGGTTCAATTTAAAGGATTTTGGAGTTTTGGTGAATTTGGGCANCATTGCATTTGATGTAGATGATTGTAAGTAACAATTTTGGTGAAGGGTTGGAATGATTTTGAGTTCAATTGGGGGTTCAATTTAAAGGATTTTGGAGTTTTGGTGAATTTGGGCATGTTGGGCTAGGTTTGAGTCTAAATTGGGCTACCCTTGGGCTAAGTCCCAAATTGATTGTTAAAAAATGGTAAAAATGTACTGAAGAGTTTTCAACATAAATTGGGTGCCAATCTTGGGGCTAGGGTAATAAATTTGGTGGAATTTGAGGATATAGTCAATTTGGGGCAAATTTGGAGAATTTTGGACTCAAGTTGAAATTATGTGAGATTGAGGTTTCACCAAGGCCAATTAAAGGTCAAGTTTGATGTATAGGAATGTTATGAAGATTTTACAAAATAAATTGTGGCAAATTGTGTGGGATATAGGTTTAATTTGGTGAGATTAAGTCATATAGCCAAAATTAGGGGTTTTGATTTGGATCAAAATTGGGCTCAAAGAATGAGCTAAGTGGGCTTAGATTTGATTCATATTGGTCACATGTAAGGTGAATTTAAGTTTAGGATTGAAATTGGAGGAAATTGGGACCAATTGATTGGACATTTGAGGTAGATTTGAGGAAAATTGGGTCTTTAAAGGCAATTTGGGGGTTTTGGTCAAAGATGGTCAAATTGGCGAAATTAGGTCATGTGATAGTTGAGAAAAATGAAATTGGGATTATTTGGAGGGTTTTGAGAATTTTTGGGATTTTTTTAGAATTTTTGGATTTTTTGACTAAGGAGAGACATTTTGGTAATTTGACAATATTTGATGATTTTGGGTAATTTGAGTATTTTCAAATGGTTTGTAATGATTTTTGACCAAATTTTGGTATTTTGGGTGAATTTGGGGATTTTGGCCAAATTTAGGGTTTCAAGGGTACTTAGGTAATTTGAGAGAGTTTAGGGGAAGAAGGCCAAGTTGAACATTTTTTTGGTAAAATTGGGGTGCTAACCATCATAAATAAGTCCTGGACCAATGGAAACCCCATTTGGGTCCTCTATATATTGGTCTTAGCTAAACCCTAGCCTAGGGACAGTGGGTTTAGGGGACCATCTACATGAGTCTCCCAAAAGATCAAGGGTCCAAAGTCAAGAAATGNTCTCCAAGTGTATGGAGTACCAGTGAATCCCAAATCAAATAGCCCAGCATCACAAATTTTGTCACAGAAATGATTGATAAGCTGAATATCACATTTGCATCCTCCTCTCCTTTCAGCAGGTTTCATAATCATATTAAAATCACCACCACCTAACCAATTGTCAGTGATAGTATCTCCAATATGAACCAGTTGATCCCAAAGCTTATATTTCTCCTGGAGTATAGAACTAGCATAAACAAAGGTGTCCCAACCCTGATACTCTTCCAAGTGATATTTGAGAAGAATAAATTGATCATCATCTTGAATTATGTTGATGTTTACAGTAGGTTTCCAAAATAACCAAATCTTGTTGTTTTTGTTGCAAAAAGTATTATATCTTTTAACTTGCTTGAGAATTCTATCCCTGCTAATAGCAACCATATGCTCAAATATAGCAAAGAAAAAAAGCATATGGACCCTACAAAGATATTTTAATCTATTAAGGGAGGAAGGGTCCGCCACTCCTTTAATATTCCAGCACATCACATTAAACATTATGGTGCAGGCCAACCGTTCTAGAAGATCTAGAAGGGCAACCAACNGATTAGGACACCCTGTGGTAGATGGTTTGTTAGTCTAGGACTAGGTTGCTTATATAGACTTTTTGATGTCATGGTTATTGTTCTTTGGATTGTGTTCTAGCCAGACAAACTTTCCTTGTTGCTTTGTGTGTTTACTGGGTGTGAGACATGCACACTACTATTATTAAAGGCAATTTTCTATGTAGGGAGCCATGCTTAAAATTAAATAAATAAAAAGGGAGTAGCAAGTAATGATTTAAAGGCTAACAGTTTCTATAAATGCTGCTAAGCTCTCCTCCCACCAAGCATGGGCCATTATGTGTTGCATGTAAATAACACATACTAACTTGTNCCAAGGTTATGGTTCTCTTCTTATTTGGTCGTGAAGGGGTGGTCTTACTTATAGACAAGGCCATGGCTAGCAACAGAGCAAGCCAGAGTGGCTAAAGTGAAGCTTAGGTGGAGGGAAGAGAGGTTATAGTGTTCAATAGGAGTGAGCCAAGTCAGGGAGTTCAAATTTTAGGTTTTGTCCATGGGTGACCTCTCGTGCTTGGTGTTTTCTAGTGGCTAGGGTGGTTGGTCGGCCAAGTCAAGGTTACCACCACACTATGGGAGGTCAGTTGGGAGAGAAGTGAGGTCAATTNGCCAACAGAGCAAGCCAGAGTGGCTAAAGTGAAGCTTAAGTGGAGGGAAGAGAGGTTATAGTGTCCAATAAGAGTGAGCCAAGTCAGGGAGTTCAAATTTTGGGTTTTGTCCATGGGTGACCTCTCGTGCTTGGTGTTTTCCAGTGGCTAGGGTGGTTGGTTGGCCATGTCAAGGTTACCACCACACTATGGGAGGTCAGTTGGGAGAGAAGTGAGGTCAATTGGGTTCAAGCATGGGCAATTTCAATTATCCAAAGGAAGGGGTAAGTTTTGGTTAAGCTTGGGTATAGCCACTTGGGAATGGGCTTAGACAATTCCAAAGGTGATGGGAGAGAGTGCTCAACCCCATGTGATGTTTGGGTGGCTAGGATTGCATGAGAATTTTGTGTTTGGTGGTTTCATGAGAGAGGTTGAATGATTTGGTGGGAGGTGAAAGGAAGTCTTCCCTTTACTTTATTTGGTGTCCCTGGGCCATATGATGCCCATGATGGTTCTATGGAGGCTCTCATGGCATGCATGGCTCATGGTAAATTTTCATGAGAAAGGGATTTGGTAATTTTGGATTTTTGGTGGGGCGAAGTCAAAATACTAAATTTGGATGGGGCTTAAGCATGTATGGTCTGTGCATGACTTAATTTGATTAAATGGGTGATGAAATAAAGAAAAAATGGAAGATGAATTTGTCATGTGGACCTTTGGATTTGAAAGTGTGGGCTTGGGTTTTGGGCAATTAAAATTGTTTATGGAAGGCTTTAGAAATACAGGCTTTTTAATTTTGATTATGGTGTGCTTAATGGAATATGGGAGATTTCCATGAAAAGAAACTTCATTTTGGGCTTGAATTTGGTAGAATTGGATTTTAGTATTGTAAAATTGAGTTTGGNTTTTTTTATGGAAGGCTTTAGAAATATGGGCTTTTTAATTTTGATTATGGTGGGCTTAATGGAATATTGGAGATTGCCATGAAAAGAAACTTCATTTTGGGCTTGAATTTGGTAGAATTGGACTTTAGTATTGTAAAATTGAGTTTGGGATGACTTTGGTGAAAATTGGGGATTTTTTGCTACTTTGGTAATTTTGCAAAATTTGAGTCAATTTGGTTAATTTTGGGAAGCTCAAGGTATTTTAGGACAATTGGGACATTTTGGTGAAGTTTAGGAATAATTTGGGGTGGAAAATGGGTGTTTTAAGCATTAGGTGCATTTTGGGAATTTGAGGGATTTTGGTCAATTTTTAGAAATTTGGTAATTTTTGGTTCATTCAGACAAATTAAAATGGGTTGAAATGATTTTTGGTGAGGAGTTAAAATTTTGAGGAATATTGGTTATTTTTAGATATTTGGAGTATTTTGGGAAAATTGGGTAAGATGATCATGCATGTCATGATTAGCCATCTTGNAGAAATTTGGTAATTTTTTGTTCATTCAAACAAATTAAAATGGTTTGAAATGATTTTTGGTGAGGAGTTAAAATTTTGAGGAATATTGGGTATTTTTAGATATTTGGAGTATTTTGGGAAAATTGGGTAAGATGATCATGCATGTCATGATTAGCCATCTTGGAAGCATAGTACACCAAATGAGAACTCATTTTCGAATCTCCTCATGTTGTTCCTAGCCATCTTAGCCAAAGCCTAAGGGCTTGGGACCACCCATATGAGTTTCTCAAAGGCTTAAGGAGGTGGGTATAATGTAAGTGATTTTAGAGTTTTAGGGTATGTGAAGAATTAATGGGGTTGAGTGTGTGTAGGTGTGTGTGAGACCAGATCTGAGTCACCCAGGGTTGTCTTAAGGCGCATTGAACCTATNCCACATGTTGTTCCTAGCCATCTTAGCCAAAGCCTAAAGGCTTGGGACCACCAATATGAGTTTCTCAAAGGCTTAAGGATATGTGAAGAATTAATGGGTTTGAGTGTGTGTAGGTGTGTGTGAGACCAGATCTGAGTTACCCAGGGTTGTCTTAAGGCGCATTGAACCTATAAGAACTCACCCTTGACTCAACACATGTCGGTCTTAGCCATCCCAAATGACATTTGGGGGCTTATGACCACTTAGGCGAGACCTCACAAGAGGGTTTAGAATTTCTAGGTGGGGTGTAGATTCCCTCACTAGTCCTCCAAGAAAGTCCATAGGAAAACCCTTAAGGCTAGATCCTAGGTTCCTAAAGAGAAGAATTGACCTCATAAAAAATGAGGTCAACAAAGGTAAGGGAAGAGTCTTAGTTCCATTGGTCAATAAATCCTAAAGATATTTCTCGTCTAGATGATTAGATCCATTCTAAGATAACATTCTTATTGTTTTAATATAATATATTATTCTTAGAATATCGTATCCAATCATTTTGAAAGAAGTCTTTCAAGATACATTGTGGATCCCATAAGAGAAATCCCCACAACATATTTATCCCCTATCTAATCCGAGGATCATATAGGATTTAGATTGTCTGAGTTGGTAGTTTTCTATAGGCACAAGCCTCATTAGTTAATTACATGTTAAGTGACATAAATCACTTAAGAAAAATTTTGATTAAAACTTTGATTATGTCTTTGTTAGCATCAATCTTTGATGTCACAATTATAAGATGTCAACTTGACCATTACAAAATTTTTATTGATGCATATGTTGATTCTCATAGTTCTAAACATCAATTAGGGCCTATGGTACGTGTTTTTGGCACGAAACTCAGTTTGTTATTGATTCAGCCTTGCTCAGGAAAGCTTGTCATTAGGTGGCATCAGTTTCTTTACAAAATAAGTTTGTTGATCATTGTGAATTTTAAAGGTCATTCCCCATCCATCCATAACCTCTAATTGCCAAGGGAAGTCATAAAACTCCTCCATTAACATTTTACATAAAATCTGGGTTCGATTTATTACACCCTGTGGTANACCATATGATGTCCATGATGGTTCCATGGAGGCTCTCCTGACATGCATGGCTCATGGTAAATTTTCATGAGAAAGGGAATTGGTAATTTTGGATTTTTGGTGGGGCGAAGTCAAAATACTAAATTTGGATGGGGCTTAAGCATGTATGGTCTGTGCATGACTTAATTTGATTAAATGGGTGATGAAATAAAGAAAAAATGGAAGATGAATTTGTCATGTGGACCTTTGGATTTGAAAGTGTGGGCTTGGGTTTTGGGCAATTAAAATTGTTTATGGAAGGCTTTAGAAATACAAGCTTTTTAATTTTGATTATGGTGGGCTTAATGGAATATGGGAGATTGCCATGAAAAGAAACTTCATTTTGGGCTTGAATTTGGTAGAATTGGATTTTAGTATTGTAAAATTGAGTTTGGGATGACTTTGGTGAAAATTGGGGATTTGTTGCTACTTTGGTAATTTTGCAAAATTTGAGTCAATTTGGTTAATTTTGGGGAGCTCAGGGTATTTTAGGACAATTGGGACATTTTGGTGAAGTTTAGGAATAATTTGGGGTGGAAAATGGGTGTTTTAAGCATTAGGTGCATTTTGGGAATTTGAGGGATTTTGGTCAATTTTTAGAAATTTGGTAATTTTGGTTCATTCAGACAAATTAAAATGGGTTGAAATGATTTTTGGTGAGTAGTTAAAATTTTGAGGAATATTTGGTATTTTTAGATATTTGGAGTATTCTGGGAAAATTGGGTAAGATGATCATGCATGTCATGATTAGCCATCTTGGAAGCATAGTACACCAAATGAGAACTCATTTTCGAATCTCCTCATGTTGTTCCTAGCCATCTTAGCCAAAGCCTAAGGGCTTGGGACCACCCATATGAGTTTCTCAAAGGCTTAAGGAGGTGGGTATAATGTAAGCAATTTTAGAGTTTTAGGGTATGTGAAGAATTAATGGGTTTGAGTGTGTGTAGGTGTGTGTGAGACCAGATCTGAGTCACCCAGGGTTGTCTTAAGGCGCATTGAACCTATAAGAACTCACCCTTGACTCAACACATGTCGGTCTTAGCCATCCCAAATGACATTTGGGGGCTTATGACCACTTAGGCGAGACCTCACAAGAGGGTTTAGAATTTCTAGGTGGGGTGTAGATTCCCTCACTAGTCCTCCAAGAAAGTCCATAGGAAAACCCTTAAGGCTAGATCCTAGGTTCCTAAAGAGAAGAATTGACCTCATAAAAAATGAGGTCAACAAAGGTAAGGGAAGAGTCTTAGTTCCATTGGTCAATAAATCCTAAAGATATTTCTCGTCTAGATGATTAGATCCATTCTAAGATAACATTCTTATTGTTTTAATATAAAATATTATTCTTAGAATATCATATCCAATCATTTTGAAAGAAGTTTTTCAAGATATATTGTGGATCCCATAAGAGAAATCCCCACGACATATTTATCCCCTATCTAATCCGAGGATCATATAGAATTTAGATTGTCTGAGTTGGTAGTTTTCTATAGGCACAAGCCTCATTAGTTAATTACATGTTAAGTGACAGAAATCACTTAAGAAAAATTTTGATTAAGACTTTGATTATGTCTTTGTTGGCATCAATCTTTGATGTCACAATTATAAGATGTCAACTTGACCATTACAAAATTTTTATTGATGCATATGCTGATTCTCATAGTTCTAAACATCAATTAGGGCCTCTGGTACATGTTTTTGGCACGAAACTCAGTTTGTTATTGATTCAGCCTTGCTCAGGAAAGCTTGTCATTAGGTGTCATCAGTTTCTTTACAGAATAAGTTTGTTGATCATTGTGAATTTTAAAGGTCATTCCCCATTCATTCAAAACTTCTGATTGCTAAGGGAAGTCATAAAACTCCTCCATTAACATTTTACATAAAATCTGGGTTCGATTTATTACACCCTGTGGTAGGCTGGTGTTGGCGACCCCGTGGAAGTCACACGATAGCCTTTACCCCTATACTTCACTCATGTTTTAGTGTTGTGATTAGGACACCCTGTGGTAGATGGTTTGTTAGTCTAGGACTAGGTTGCTTATATAAACTTTTTGATGTCATGGTTATTGTTCTTTGGATTGTGTTCTAGCCAGACAACCTTTCCTTGTTGCTTTGTGTGTTTACTGGGTGTGAGACATGCACACTACTATTATTAAAGGCAATTTTCTATGTAGGGAGTCATGCTTAAAATTAAATAAATAAAAAGGGAGGAGCAAGTAATGATTTAAAGGCTAACAGTTTCTGTAGATGCTGCTAAGCTCTCCTCCCACCAAGCATGGGCCATTATGTGTTGCATGTAAATAACACATACTAACTTGTTGTGTTGTAGGTTGAGTCTTTTTTAGACTTTTACATGTATTTTTTGCTTAGATTCCTTAGGGAGTGTGTATTGGAAATAAGGTTCAGGTACTAGTTTCGAGTTGTTTGATGCACAAAACCACATGACGAGGACTAAGATTAGCTTGCTCGTGTCCCGCAATGTAAATTGAATTTTCTATTATTGTATATCTTTAGGATCAAGCATGTATATGTAGAGCCTGACCACATTTATCTACTTTCTGGGATATCTTGCAGACCTAACAACACCAGACCTTTTATATATTCATTTGGCTTGTTTACATTTTTGCAATGTGCTTGTCATTTACTCTTTCTTTGTTTGTGGTTTTTTTGAGAATCCCACGATAATATAATCGAGGCTTATTAATGACCAAAAATTACTCTTTAAAAATCCTAATAACTAAAAAAAATCAAGATAAATAAAAGAAATTTAGAATTAAAATATCTTAATTTTAAAATGAGCATTACTTTCTTGCATGGTGTTCGAGCCGATTTTAAAATGGGTTGTAATGCATAACTATCTCCTAAATCATCCTTAATAGGGCCTCCACATTTAATTATAAATAACTGCATTGTTCTATATGTCCCGATGAGGAGCCCTCATACTCCTTCAATTGGTTAGCCCAACATAAATTTCTACTTAGGTGATTTTCTAGTACGCTTATAGTATTAGAGGCATCCCTG
>JXCR01147625.1:28101-75754 GCA_002079205.1 Phalaenopsis hybrid cultivar
TTGCTCCATGGATTGAGCATTATGGCTGCATGGTGGACCTCCTTGGTCGAGTTGGCTTGCTTAATGACGCCATTTGCTTTGTAAAGGAGATGCCAATGGAGCCTGATGATGTTATTTGGAGTGCTCTGCTTGGGGCGTGTCGAGCATGGCGGCATATTTATTTGGCAGAGATAGCTATTAGTCGACTCGTGAGGCTCGTGCCTGATGATGCTGCCAATTATGTTGTGCTATCAAATATTTATGGCGATGTTGGAAGATGGAACGATGTTGGTAGACTGAAGAAGGTGTTGAGAAGAATGGATGTTGGAAAGTCACCTGGTTGTAGTCTTATTGAGGTGAACATGGAGGTGGTTGAGTTCTGTTCTTTGGATGCGAGACATGCAAGATCAAATGAGATTTATGAGATCTTAGTGAGTTTGACAGATATTTCGAGCTTTGTTGTAGCTGACTCAATACTTAACGAGCTTTGCGAAGCGAGCTTTGTGACGTGAAGAGAAGCGGGTAGCTACTTGGAATTTGAATAGTATACATCGACTTTCAGACTCATTAAAAGTTTTGCAAAGGAGTTATTCCTTATTTTTCAAAAGTTGCAAATTAAATTCTTCATCCTCCTCTTCATCAAAATTTTAATCCTTGCAATTAACTTTTTTTGGAGCTAGTCTATTTATTGAAATTACTTTGGGGGCATACCAAATAAAAAAAGTTAACGCAGTAAGAGAATTAAAACCTATGGTTTTTATTTTCGTTCATACCCTAACGCCATTTAGTTTGATGGGTGACCATGATTGCTTTGGTTTCACATCGTATAAGGTGTGTTTTAATATGTTTTGCCGCTTTAACTGAGCATCATATATCATATGGTGGTAGTCAAAATTGTTTGAGAAACCACTTAAGCTATTATAATGTTATTTTACATAGAGGCTGTGCCGCTAATCTATGCCGAAGTCTTTTCATCTTCATATTTAACCGTATAACATAAATCTTCTTTATCATATGCCTCATCAATGTCATGTTTGAAAATTTTATTCTCATTCTTTTAAACATTAATGAGACAATTTAAAGATTTTGATTTGTTTTTAGAGCCAACATGCCCCTACAAATTTTGGTAACTTTAATCAATTCATCAAATGTGATATGTCACTCTTCATATGAGAAATTATTTATCTCATCATTGTCAATGCAGTGTCAATTTTTCATTTTTTTTTCTACTTGAACTACTAAGGCTATTTGAATCTTTGTTCTCTTCTTCAATTGTTGTTTTATTCTTCTTNGGCTAAGTCCCGAATTGATTGTTGAAAATGGTCAAAATATAATGAAGAGTTTTCAACATAAATTGGGTGCCAATCTTGGGGCTAGGGTAATAAATTTGGTGGAATTTGGGCCAAATTTGGGGATTTTTGGACTCAAGTTGAAATTATGTGAAATTGAGGTTTCACCAAGGCCAATTAAAGGTCAAGTTTGATGTATAAGAATGTTATGAAGATTTTACAACATAAATTGTGGCAAATTGAGTGGGACATAGGTTCAATTTGGTGAGATTAAGCCATATAGCCAAAATTAGGGGTTTTGATTTGGATCAAAATTGGGCTCAAAGAATGAGCTAAGTGGGCTTAGATTTGATTCATATTGGTCACATGTAAGGTGAATTTAAGTTTAGGATTGAAATTGGAGGAAATTGGGACCAATTGATTGGACATTTGAGGTAGATTTGGGGAAAATTGGGTCTTTAAAGGCAATTTGGGTTTTGGTCAAAGATGGTCAAATTGGCAAAATTAGGTCATGTGATAGTTGAGAAAAATGAAATTGGGATTATTTGGAGGGTTTTGAGAATTTTTGCGATTTTTTAGAATTTTTGGAATTTTTGACTAAGGAGGGACATTTTGGTAATTTGGCAATCTTTGATGATTTTGGGTAATTTCAAATGGTTTGTAATGATTTTTGACCAAATTTTGGTATTTGGGGTGAATTTGGGGATTTTGGCCAAATTTAGGGTTTCAAGGGTACTTAGGTAATTTGAGGGAGTTTAGGGGAGGAAGGCCAGGTTGAACATTTTTTTGGTAAAATAGGGGTGCTAACCATCATAAATAAGTCATGGACCAATGGAAACCCCATTTGGGTCCTCTATATATTGGTCTTAGCTAAACCCTAGCCTAGGGACAGTGGGTTTAAGGGACCATCTACATGAGTCTCCCAAAAGATCAAGAGTCCAAAGTCAAGAAATGTTGGGTTTAGGGTAGTGAGTGATTGTGAGTGAGAGTGAGTGCAGGTGAGTGCCTTAGCTCTAGACGAACACCCAAAGTCAACCCTAAGGTTCAACAGTCCTATAGGAACTCTTCTTGAGCTCCCCCATAGTGATCCCACCTACTAAGTGCTAGAGGTTAGGACCAATATGTAGAACTTCAAGTTGAGTAAAGAGGAGTTTAGGATTTCTAATGGTGAGGGTTCCTTTTCTAGTTTTCTAGGAATAGTCAACAGGAAGTCCTATGGATAGACCTTACATTACTAAAGAGGAAAACTAGACCTCAACCAAAAATGAGTTCAGCACCACCTCATTAACCAGCTGAGGATTAGAGATAATAATAGTTCAATAGCATCCACCTCAGCTTGAGCTTCTAGGACCCTTTAATGAACATTGCCAAAAACTTGGGAGTTCCACCTTCTCAGAGCATAAGCAACCTTTCTATGAAGTTGCCAAAGGATATACCAAGGGTCACCAGCACCCTCAAAGTTCCAAGCCTGTTGAACAGTGCTAAAAAAAGTGGTGTGAGTAGTCCAAACATTAAAGAATTTGAAGTGATAGTGCAGATTTTTATCATTGAAAGACAAAGTGAGCAAAATAGGGTTATGATCAGAAGAAGAATAATTTAAATGCCTCACCCTATTAATAGGAAAATAATTGGAGGAATGGTGGTTACCAAAAAACCTATCCAACCTTTGATACAGAGACGATTGATAAGCTGCAAATAGCCCAGCATCACAAATTTTGTCACAGAGACGATTGATAAGCTCAATATCACATTTGCATACTCCTCTCCTTTCAACAGGTTTCATAATCATATTAAAATCACCACCAACTAACCAATTGGCAGTGATAGTATCTTCAATATGAACCAGTTGATCCCAAAGCTTATATTTCTCCTGGAGTATAAAACTAGCATAAACAAAGGTGTCCCAACCTTGATACTCTTCCAAGTGATATTTAAGAAGAATAAATTGATCATCATATTGAATTATGTTGATGTTGATAGTAGGTTTCCAAAATAACCAAATCCCGTTGTTTTTGTTGCAAAAAGTATTATATCTTTTAAATTGCTTGAGAATTATATCCCTGCTAATTAAAGCCATATGCTCAAATATAGCAAAGAAAAAAATCTTATGGACCCTACAAAGATATTTTAATCTATTAAGGGAGGAAGGGCCGCCACTCCCCTAATATTCTAGCACATCACATTAATTTTTATAATTATTTTATTAAATAATGCCAAGAGTCTTAGGAAAATAGGGCTTTTCATCATTGGTATGCCCATTTGCCCATCCGACACAATCTTGGTCGTTTGTTCAAAACACGCGGAAACAAACAACATCCTTTCATCGTCCCTTATCACCTTCACCCGAGAACCATTCATGTTTTAACTTTAAGATCTCACTTTCCACAAACCTCCTCTAAGTGTTAATTTGATCAGAGATGGGGTTCTAGGTGTAATCTAGACCAAGATGTGACTCAAGTTTGGTCTTGAGGTGGGTTAGAGTGCTCGGGAGAGGGTGCTTTTTATATGGGCTTCTTCTCTTGCTTTGGGGAAGCATTTGAAGAGCTCAATTGGGAGTTTTGAAATGGTTTGTGGTATCTCCATGAAATGACTTAAGGTTTGAGTTGGAAATTATGATTTATCAGTGGTGGGGAGTGGCTGAAGATGGTGGAATTGCAAGTCACTACTTTGTGGGAAGGTCTGAGATCAATTTGGTAGAGTTTCCTCAAGGTTATGGTTCTCTTCTTATTTGGTCGTGAAGGGGTGGTCTTACTTATAAACAAGGCCATGGCTGCCAACAGAGCAAGCCAAAATGGCTAAAGTGAAGCTTAGGTGTAGGGAAGAGAGGTTATAGTGTCCAATAGGAGTGAGCCAAGTCAGGGAGTTCAAATTTTGGGTTTTGTCCATGGGTGACCTCTCAGGCTTGGTGTTTTCCAGTGGCTAAGGTGGTTGGTCGGCCAAGTCAAGGTTACCACCACACTATGGGAGGTCAGTTGGGAGAGAAGTGAGGTCAATTGGGTTCAAGCATGGGCAATTTCAATTATCCAAAGGAAGGGGTAAGTTTTGGTTAAGCTTGGGTATAGCCACTTGGGAATGGGCTTAGACAATTCCAAAGGTGATGGGAGAGAGTGCTCAACCCCATCGGATGTTTGGGTGGCTAGGATTGCATGAGAATTTTGTGTTTGGTGGTTTCATGAGAGAGGTTGAATGATTTGGTGGGAGGTGAAAGGAAGTCTTCCCTTTACTATATTTGGTGTCCATGGACCATATGATGTCCATGATGGTTCCATGGAGGCTCTCCTGACATGCATGGCTCATGGTAAATTTTCATGAGAAAGGGAATTGGTAATTTTGGATTTTTGGTGGGGCGAAGTCAAAATACTAAATTTGGATGGGGCTTAAGCATGTATGGTCTGTGCATGACTTAATTTGATTAAATGGGTGATGAAATAAAGAAAAAATGGAAGATGAATTTGTCATGTGGACCTTTGGATTTGAAAGTGTGGGCTTGGGTTTTGGGCAATTAAAATTGTTTATGGAAGGCTTTAGAAATACAAGCTTTTTAATTTTGATTATGGTGGGCTTAATGGAATATGGGAGATTGCCATGAAAAGAAACTTCATTTTGGGCTTGAATTTGGTAGAATTGGATTTTAGTATTGTAAAATTGAGTTTGGGATGACTTTGGTGAAAATTGGGGATTTGTTGCTACTTTGGTAATTTTGCAAAATTTGAGTCAATTTGGTTAATTTTGGGGAGCTCAGGGTATTTTAGGACAATTGGGACATTTTGGTGAAGTTTAGGAATAATTTGGGGTGGAAAATGGGTGTTTTAAGCATTAGGTGCATTTTGGGAATTTGAGGGATTTTGGTCAATTTTTAGAAATTTGGTAATTTTGGTTCATTCAGACAAATTAAAATGGGTTGAAATGATTTTTGGTGAGTAGTTAAAATTTTGAGGAATATTTGGTATTTTTAGATATTTGGAGTATTCTGGGAAAATTGGGTAAGATGATCATGCATGTCATGATTAGCCATCTTGGAAGCATAGTACACCAAATGAGAACTCATTTTTGAATCTTCTCATGTTGTTCCTAGCCATCTTAGCCAAAGCCTAAGGGCTTGGGACCACCCATATGAGTTTCTCAAAGGCTTAAGGAGGTGGGTATAATGTAAGCAATTTTAGAGTTTTAGGGTATGTGAAGAATTAATGGGTTTGAGTGTGTGTAGGTGTGTGTGAGACCAGATCTGAGTCACCCAGGGTTGTCTTAAGGCGCATTGAACCTATAAGAACTCACCCTTGACTCAACACATGTCGGTCTTAGCCATCCCAAATGACATTTGGGGGCTTATGACCACTTAGGCGAGACCTCACAAGAGGGTTTAGAATTTCTAGGTGGGGTGTAGATTCCCTCACTAGTCCTCCAAGAAAGTCCATAGGAAAACCCTTAAGGCTAGATCCTAGGTTCCTAAAGAGAAGAATTGACCTCATAAAAAATGAGGTCAACAAAGGTAAGGGAAGAGTCTTAGTTCCATTGGTCAATAAATCCTAAAGATATTTCTCGTCTAGATGATTAGATCCATTCTAAGATAACATTCTTATTGTTTTAATATAATATATTATTCTTAGAATATCGTATCCAATCATTTTGAAAGAAGTCTTTCAAGATATATTGTGGATCCCATAAGAGAAATCCCCACAACATATTTATCCCCTATCTAATCCGAGGATCATATAGGATTTAGATTGTCTGAGTTGGTAGTTTTCTATAGGCACAAGCCTCATTAGTTAATTACATGTTAAGTGACAGAAATCACTTAAGAAAAATTTTGATTAAGACTTTGATTATGTCTTTGTTGGCATCAATCTTTGATGTCACAATTATAAGATGTCAACTTGACCATTACAAAATTTTTATTGATGCATATGTTGATTCTCATAGTTCTAAACATCAATTAGGGCCTATGGTACGTGTTTTTGGCACGAAACTCAGTTTGTTATTGATTCAGCCTTGCTCAGGAAAGCTTGTCATTAGGTGTCATCAGTTTCTTTACAGAATAAGTTTGTTGATCATTGTAAATTTTAAAGGTCATTCCCCATCCATTCAGAACCTCTGATTGCTAAGGGAAATCATAAAACTCCTCCATTAACATTTTACATAAAATCTGGGTTCGATTTATTACACCCTGTGGTAGGCTGGTGTTGGCGACCCCGTGGAAGTCACACGATNTAGCAGTGGCCAACTGTAGCTGGAGTTGCTCAGAGGAGGTTGCGGCAAAAGTTGGTCGAAGGGCGATGGTTGCAGAAGTTGTTCGGAGGGCAGAGACAAATAGTGCTGGCTAGAGGCGATGGCGGTTGGAGNATAGTTGGAGTTGCTCAGAGGAGGTTGCGGCAAAAGTTGGTCCAAGGGCGATGGTTGCAGAAGTTGTTCGGAGGGCAGAGACAAATAGTGCTGGCTAGAGACGATGGCAGTTGGAGTCGGTAGGCACTTGCGGTTGTGGCTTGAGTTGGTCGATGGCAATCGGAGTTGGTCGGAGGTTGCGGGGGCAAGAGTTTACCAACAAATGTATGAGTGAGTAGTCAATGGTGGTCGATGGTGATTGGTGGTTGAAGGTGCAGGAGGTTGAAGTTGGTTGANACGGTGGTGGCTTGAGTTGGTCGATGGCAATCGGAGTTGGTCGGAGGTTGCAGGGGCAAGAATTTACCAACAGCTGTATGAGTGAGTAGTCAATGGTGGTCGATGGTGATTGGTGGTTGAAGGTGCAGGAGGTTGAAGTTGGTTGATGGTGGTAGGTGGTTGCAGGAACAGAAGGCCGACGATGGTCAGCAGTGGCTGGTAGCTGCAGAAACGAGAGATGTACGCTGAATCGTTAGTCCAAGATCATGAACTTCAACTCTCTTCTCCATGCTCTGACATCCCTCTTACTCAGGGTTTAGTCCCTCCTTATGAGGGGTGTGNTTTTCTATCCTACTTCATTTTTGTGGCATCTTCATTATTCAATTGGTGAGTATAAGTCCCATTTAGGGCTAATAGGATTCCCTTAGACAATGCAATTCATGGATTGCTTCCAAGGGGACTTTAATCAGGTTGGGTCAACTACCTTTACAATCAGCTATACTTTGGATCTCTATAGCTTGGGTATGTTGTTACTTTGCAATGTACATCAGGGTTCTGTGGTGCACATTGTGAATTCATATGAGACTTCATTATAAGGAGTAAGTGGTGGTTGTCGGTGGTCAGCAGTGGCCAACTATAGTTGGAGTTGCTCAGAGGAGGTTGCGGCAAAAGTTGGTCCAAGGGCGATGGTTGCAGAAGTTGTTCGGAGGGCAGAGACAAATAGTGCTGGCTAGAGACGATGGCAGTTGGAGTCGGTAGGCACTTGCGGTTGTGGCTTGAGTTGGTCGATGGCAATCGGAGTTGGTCGGAGGTTGCGGGGGCAAGAGTTTACCAACAAATGTATGAGTGAGTAGTCAATGGTGGTCGATGGTGATTGGTGGTTGAAGGTGCAGGAGGTTGAAGTTGGTTGATGGTGGTAGGTGGTTGCAGGAACAGAAGGCCGACGATGGTCAGCAGTGGCTGGTAGCTGCAGAAACGAGAGATGTACGCTGAATCGTTAGTCCAAGATCATGAACTTCAACTCTCTTCTCCATGCTCTGACATCCCTCTTACTCAGGGTTTAGTCCCTCCTTATGAGGGGTGTGAGGCTCTATTTATAGAGTCAATATTGCAAATAAAGAAGAAGTTTAGACCATTATTGATCAAGTAAATCGAAAGATCCACTTGATCGGGTAGCGTTTGATAAAAACTTTTGTATCTTAATGAAGTAAAAAATGAGTGATATTAGACTCGTTTGATTCATCTTATTAAGATGCTCAATTTTAATATGATAATTTCATATTCATAATCCATTTTACCTTCCAATTATGCTCATAAGGCTTCCAAAAGTGATTTAGGGGCTTGATGTGGGTTTGATTTGACTCGTATTAAATCATTTTTGCTACCGTTTGACCTCTCATCGAGCCGATTAGTTTTACAGTAAGTTTGTTGAAATCAAAATTTTGAATGACTTTTAATCCATGTTTGAATATTTGTTGAAATATTTGGATATTGGTCTTGTCTCAAAATTTGTGATAGATGATAAAAACATATTGAGTAAGTATCAATTTTATTTAAAATGCCTTAAACTAACAATTTTTTTTTATAATTTTAAATTTTTAAGTTCCTAATAATATAAAAATTAACTAAAGGAGCTCCTTTTCAAAATTATTCCTTTATACTTTACTAAAAATTTATACTTAAATTATTAAAATAACAATAATTGTTTATTATAAACGGCCATTGAAAGGTCATTTTTTATAATTTTTTTGTTAAAACCGTCCATCACAAAGAAGTTTTATATTCATAAAATTTTCTAAGCTCTGAGAAAAAAAAAATAGTTAGGGGAGCTCCTTTTTAAAATTATGCCAAATTTATACGATAGAACGGTAATTTTATCCATTAAGCTCATAATCGCCGTTCTTCTTCTACTTCGATAATATTACTCATATTNGATTGATGTGTTCTCTGCAATGGAAAAGAGAGATGTCATTACTTGGAATTCAATGATCAATGGTCTAGCGATGCATGGAATGGGATTGGAAGCATTAGAGTTGTTTGATCGTATGTTGGATAATGGAGAGAAGCCTGATGGGATAACCTTTGTTGGAGTCCTGGGTGCCTGTGTTCACATGGGTCTTGTCGAGAGAGGATTTCGATTTTTCAGAAACATGACAACGAGTTACTTTATTGCTCCATGGATTGAGCATTATGGCTGCATGGTGGACCTCCTTGGTCGAGTTGGCTTGCTTAATGACGCCATTTGCTTTGTAAAGGAGATGCCAATGGAGCCTGATGATGTTATTTGGAGTGCTCTGCTTGGGGCGTGTCGAGCATGGCGGCATATTTATTTGGCAGAGATAGCTATGAGTCGACTCGTGAGGCTCGTGCCTAATGATGCTGCCAATTATGTTGTGCTATCAAATATTTATGGCGATGTTGGAAGATGGAATGATGTTGGTAGACTGAAGAAGGTGTTGAGAAGAATGGATGTTGGAAAGTCGCCTGGTTGTAGTCTTATTGAGGTGAACATGGAGGTGGTTGAGTTCTGTTCTTTGGATGCGAGACATGCAAGATCAAATGAGATTTATGAGGTCTTAGTGAGTTTGACAGATATTTCGAGCTTTGTTGTAGTTGAATCAATACTTAACGAGCTTTGTGACGTGAAGAGAAGAGGGTAGCTACTTGGAATTTGAATAGTATACATCGACTCTCAAACTCATTAAAAGTTTTGCAAAGGAGTTATTCCTTATTTTTCAAAAGTTGAAATTTAAATTCTTCATCCTCCTCTTCATCAAAATTTTAATCCTTGCAATTAACTTTTTTTGGAGCTAGTCTAGTTATTGAAATTACTCTGGGGGCATACCAAATAAAAAAAGTTAAGGCAGTGAGAGAATTAAAACCTATGGTTTTTATTTTCGTTCATACCCTAGCGCCATTTAGTTTGATGGGTGACCATGATTGCTTTGGTTTCACATTGCATAAGGTGTGTTTTAATATGTTTTGCCGCTTTAACTGAGCATCATATATCATATGGTGGTAGTCAAAATTGTTTGAGAAACCACTTAAGCTATTATAATGTTATTTTACATAGAGGCTGTGCCGCTAATCTATGCCCAAGTCTTTTCATCTTCATATTTAACCATAGAACATAAATCTTATTTATCATATGCCTCATCAATGTCATGTTTGAAAATTTTATTCTCATTCTTTTAAACATTAATGAGACAATTTAAAGATTTTGATTTGTTTTTAGAGCCAACATGCCCTCTACAAATTTTGGTAACTTTAATCAATTCATCAAATGTGATATGTGACTCTTCATATAAGAAATTATTTATCTCATCATTGTTAATGCAGTGTCAATTTTTCTTTTTCTTTTTTTCTACTTGAACTACTAAGGCTATTTGAATCTTTGTTCTCTTCTTCAATTGTTGTTTTATTCTTCTTTCTCTACATAGGATTGACTCATTGTTGATCTTTGCACCTGTCTTTCTTATTTCTCTAAACATAGCAGCAAGAGATTTAAAATACTTTTTTATTGGTTTGCCAACTAGCATTGAAATTTAACTCTTTTGGTCTAAAAACAGAATAAATTAATGTAATGATTTTAAATTTAATTCATCTAACTAAATCCTTTTTAAATCACAAATAAGAAGGTTTAACAAAAGAAATATTGTTTATACAAAAAAAGGTGGTGAATATCCATTCTCTAATAAATTCCAAAGTTCTAAATTTTAAGATTTAAAAATGAAAGCATTGTAAGTCTTCTAAAATACTTCATGTAAAATATCATGTAGATGGCCTAAATATAAATGACACAGAGATTAGTTATAGTTTTGATCATCTTGTTCTCCATTATTATATTATGATTTTGGTATTTTGGAGTGTGTATAAGCCAGTCGTTTTGTGGTTTTGATCATATATTTGCATGCTTGTATTTTTATCTTCAAGACATTTACATACATAGCACATAAATCTATTTTACTTACATATCTAACACCTAAACATTTGCATTTACATACATACCAATGAAATCTTTAACATCAAACCAACAATGCCACTACAATTATTTTTTAAATAAGAAATGTAGGTTTTCATGCATAGTTTTATGACATCATTGTCAAAATTATAATATCTTTAAGATTCTTGTCTTCAAAGTGCTAGGGGGACTATATTTTGTAACTCATTGTTTGGTTTGTAGCTTTAGGGATGTTTGGATTTCCGCATCTTTCGAAAAGTGATAGAGATTCTCCTGTGAGGAATAGATAATACACAGTGCTTGACCAAATTAGCTCAATTCTCATTAATAACTAATATTGAACCTTGGGACAAGGGAATGATGTATGCTTCATTGAACTCTCGAGGACCGAGTATTTTAATTTCTTTATCAAAGGCAATGTAACACTAACTTATAAGTGAGATCGCATAGAATGGCACTCATAATGTGTGGTGGAATGCAATTTTTTTTCTCTCTTATATGTAACTTTCGGGGAATAGAAGAAGGTGGTATGATATGCCATTTCACATGTCTCTTAATCATGTATTTGAAAAGAACAGGTAGATAATCCACTTCTTCATCATGAACAATACTAGGTGGATGACTTCGGAGATCTCGTTTATAGTTGAAGTATCCAAACTGTAAGGTGGTTCTACATTTCTCTTTCATCCATCTTTTGAGTTCTAAATAGATATGTTTTTTTAATAAACCCTATTAGCCTTTTATCTAGAGTTCACACACACAACTTCAATAATTCTCCTCTATTTGAAATCACTGAAAAACCCTAATATACAGTTGTAATCCTTCTAGTATATTGATCCGTCTGCCTCTCAACCATTCAAACTGCTCGGTTGAATGTTGTGCACATGACTTACTCGTCAAGAGCAGACAAAAGGACAACCATGTGTATGATTTGAGAATTTTCTTCGAATGCTTACGACAATTTAATCTCAAGATGAATCCCTTAAAGTGTGCCTTTGGTGTCACCTCAAGGACGTTCTCAGGATTCATTATTCATCGTCGTGGGATTAAAATTGGCCCCCTTAAGATTAGGGCAATCTTAAATATGCCTCCTCTGAAGAATTTGACCTAACAACAACATTTCCAAGAAAAGTTGGCATTAATAAGACGTTTCATTTCTAACTTATCAGGTAGGTGTCAACCTCTCACCGCCTTAACCAGAAAGGATGTCAAATTTGTGTGGGATGGTAAATGCCAACACACTTTTGAAAGGATCAAACAATACTTAATGACACCTTCTATTTTAGCAGCCCCTATCTCGAGAAAGCCTCTGATCTTCTACACCGCGACTTTAGACGACTCCCTTGAAACCTTGCTAGCTCAAGTCAATGATGAGGGTAAAGAAAATGCATTGTACTACCTAAGTTATCGTCTAATTTCTATTGAATAAGGTATCCAATAATTGAGAAACATTATTTAGTTGTGATCTTTGTCGCTCAAAAGCTAAGGTACTACATGATATCTCATACGGTGATTCTCATCTCGAGAATCAACCCTCTACAATACCTAGTGACTCGACCGACGTTCTCTGGATGATTGGCTAAGTGGGCGATGATTCTACTCCAATTTGGCATAAATTTTGTACCTTTGTGTGCCATCAAAGGAAAAATACTGGCATACTTCTTAGCAGCACTCCCGATACTGGTAAGGTCCCCTCTCCATGATGACTTGTCCGATGAACAAATATTGGAGATCGAAGGTTCTCACACTCGTCGTTGGGAACTATATTTTGATGGAGCCTTGTCTTCTTATAAAGATAAAAACATGCAGACAATCGTACCTGGCAAGGCAAGGGTAGGATTGATTTTCATCACTCTAAACCGACCAATGATGTCATTCTCTTACCACTTGACAGGGTCTTGCACGAACAATGAAGCCGCGTATGAAACATTTATAATTGGCTCGAAACTTAAAATATTAATGGAAATCAAAGACATCGACATCTTGGATTCTCAGCTTATCATCAACCAAGTTGTTGGAAAGTACAAGATAATGAAACCAAGGCTTAAACAATACTTCTACTACACAATGATAGTGCTGGAATAAATCCCAAGCATTACAATTTTCCGAGTTCCGAGGTGAGACAACTCACTAGCAGATGCTTTATCAAATCTTGCAAAGGGGTTCACCTGCTTGGAAGATGACCATGTTTAGATTTCAATCTATGGACGACAAGTTCTCTCCCAAATATATACGGACAACCTTCACAAAATTAGTGCCAATGTGATAGTAGCATCTACCAAAAAGATTGGCGACAATCGATCATTGAACTTTTGTTATCTAGAAGATTACCAGAACTTAGTTCTGTTTCGAACCAAAACAAACAACAAGCATTGTCTTACACCCTAGTTAACAATGATCTCTACCATATGTCTTTTGACCAGGTGTGGTTTGCTTCCCACTTTTAGGTGTATTCACACTCTAGGGGCTCATGCAAGTTTATGTGTCGTATCAATATATCATATTTTGAGTCTGAAATGTCAATCCCACAGGGAACGAGGAAATTAGACTTAAGAGAAGTTCTTGTCTACTAGGTTAGTACTTAGCTTGGAATTTAGATTAGGGTAAAGATCTTGTTAGCATCAATTTTTGATGTCACGAGTGTAGGGTGTCCGCTCGAGCGTTAAGGAACGTTGTTTGATGCACGTGTTGACTCTTGTAGCGTGAGGCATCCACTTCGGACCCGCCGACACGTGTTGAGGGGCACCTGGTCAGGGTCATCTTGCTAGGATTTGGCTTTTGTCGCGACATTTAGCACTTCAGACGGCTCGGATCAGGTCAACACATATTATTCGTCGCACCGCGTGCGAAATTGACTTAAATTGGCTCGATCGTCAACAAAGTTGTCCAGATGACCCCAGACGACGAAACGGACCGCGCTAACGCGTCCGGAACGTCGATTTTATCTGGGAAGGACATCTATCTTGTTGGGGTTCCGTGCACGTGCGAAAACTGCCCAAATAGGGGAGTTTAAATAAAAAAATATCATTATTAAAATAAATAAATAAAATTTAAAATACCTAAATGTCTCACGTGATCTCCAAACTGCGGATCCCCCTCCCTCCCAATTCGCGAAAATCCTACCAACTTGCCCACCTGCTTCGCGTCCGAACCCCGCCGGTGACTCCTCCTCACCGATAAACGAAGCTGTCGATGCCCTCTGCCTCGCCGGACCCCCTCTAGCCACCATCGCTCTTTTGCTTGAAGCCTTAGCTCGAGGTCCTCTCGTCGCGCCGTTGCAACTCAGCTATGCTTGGAACCCACTGCTGGCACCTCACCGGCAAATAAGGCCACCGCTGATCTCCTCTTTGCCTCTAGGGTCCTTACCTAAAGCATTTTTGTGCAGCCGACTCGCCACCTTCTTCCTCTCGTCCACCCGCACGTGTGTCGCCTCTTCTTCACCGGCGATGCTCTGGCGGCCTTCCTTGACGCCAGCATCCAGATCTCGATGGTCCTAGCTCTCCCTCGCACAGATCCCAAGCGAGATTCCGGAACCTTCACACTCCCTTTAGGTTTTGGCTGGGGAAGCTTTTTCTTCGTCGGTTTCCTCTCCCACCGGCAAAGTTTTCATTGGCGAAGTCATCGTCATGAGCATCCTTTTCCTCGCCAGAGCTCCTCGTCTCCGTCGGGGTGGTGACGACGTCACGGCGTGTGGGGGTTCGTCCAACCCCTCCTCTTGAAGGTACATTTTGGTTATATTTTTATATGCGTAAATCCATTATTTTAGGTACTTTGCATACCTCCCTCATTTTCTCTTTCTGTTGTTCTGTGCATGTTCTGCGAGGTACACTGGTGTACAGATCGGGCACCGGCGGCTCGACGCGTGGGCTCTCCTTCAACATAAAGAAAACGCGTCTACAACCGTCACGGAGGTGAGATCCTCTAAACTCCTAGCTGGCTCTAGATTTCAGTGGTGTATAGGCATGTGGATTCGATCACCCACATGAGGTGCGTGCGCAGATGTAGGTCGGCGTGACGACGTGCCTGTGTGATGGATCGTTGGTTTTTCTAGAGTTAGCCCTTAGGTTAGGACTTCATGTGCATAACCAAATGCCATCCGTAGAGCCGAGTGTCTTCAATTTATTGTGAGCCTTAAATCTTTACCCCGTCGGGTCAGAATCCCAATTTCCCATTATTTTAGTGCTCCTAATCTCCCTTGGAGGGATTAGTTGAGTTCGATCTTAGAGAATGGGAAAAGCTTTGTAGCTTGTCCGTCCTATAAGATCGTCGGTGTTCATAGAGCGAAAAATTCTTTGCAGCTAGTCCGCCCTATGAATGGTGGAGAGTTTCCCCTACGAGAAATTAGAGGGGGGAACCCCCCGCATTGCCACGCCAAAGCTGGAGGCAACGATGCCACAAATCCAAGCGTGTCTGCCCTAGGTTTCCCAGGTGAGGTCGTTAGTACGAGCATGGCTCGTTATCATATGTGGTCTTTTGCACCTCATTGTTTACATGTGCATGTCTTGCATGTTACATATTGTATGTCATATATTGCACTTGCACTTGCATTCTGCACCTTGTACTTGCACTTGCACCTTGCACCTTGCATTTACACGTTGCACTTGCACTTCCACCTTGTACCTTACACTTGCACTTGCACCGACACCACTTGTGCCTCGATCGGTCGTCCCGGACCGGTCGGCACCACTTGTGTCTCAGTCGATTATCTTGAGCCGGTCACATCACTTGTGTTTCAGCAGGCTACCACGAGCCAGTTGGCACAACACTTTGGTTTGACTGGATGCTCCATCCCGATCGACCGACCACTTGCTTCTTTGCATGTTGTATCGGTCACATCACTTGTGTTTCAGTCGGCTATCCTAGTCCGGTTGTTACAACACTTTGGTTTGACCAAATGCTCTATCACGATCGACCGACCACTTGCTCCTTTGCATGTTGTGTATGTGCATGTACATGCTTGTCTGCTTGTATGTTGTATCTTGTATGTGTTAGCTTGCACGATCATTATCATTTTCGTGTATTGCATTTCTTTAGATCACTGCCTTATCGACATACCCTTTTTTCGGCATACATTCTTTTCGGGTCGCTGCCATCACGGCATGCTCATTTTCGGGTCACTGCCTTTCCGATATACCTTTTTTTTCGCGTCGCTCTCGTCACGACATGCCCACCTTCGGTCACTGCCTTACCGGTATACCCTCTTCTCGGGTCACTGCCTCCTCGGCATACCCACTTGTTCGGGCCACTGCCGTCACGACATGCCCACCTTCAGGTCACTGCCTTACCGGCATACCTTCTTTTCAGGCTCCTGCCGTCACGGCATGCCCACCTTCGGGTCACTGTCTTACTCGCATACCCTCTTCTTGGGCCACTGCCGTTATGACATGCCTACCTTCGGATCACTACCTTACCGGCATACCTCTTTTCAGGTTGTTGTTGTCACGGCATGCCCACCTTCCGGTCACTTCCTTACCGGTATACCTTTTTTTTGGGCGCCTACTGCCACAACATGCTCTATCCTACGAGTCACCGTCTTCACGGCATACTCTTTATCACTACATGTATGTTTTGATTTTCTTGCATTTGCATTTGCATTTATGCATGAATAGCGAGCCAGACTCCTTAGGAGAGTGACCCTGTGTTGGTCACGATGCCTTAACGAGCATTGCTTACTGTGTTGATCCCGGTGAGCAATACAAGTTAAGTCATCTGGATTGACGCGAGTATGATTGTGTCAAAGATCTAATAAATCTAACTCGTGTCACAACTCTTCGTGAAATCCTTTAGATCCTTCGGATCTTTAGGACAGGCAGGTATGACAACCCCGTCAAAGTCATAATATACTCAGACTTACCCCGCACTTAGATACTAGGTTGACACACTTTTCGTTAAATGGTGTGCTAGGCTACGTTTTAGGGTGCTAGATAGTCTTTTTTGATGTCTGACTATTGTTCTTTGTTGGATTGGTTGCCTTAGCCAAGTATCTTTCTTTTACATTGTTCTTGTGGTGTGACTACATGTTGCATATGTATGGTAGTGTGTTGGGGCGTTTTTATGCAGGGAGCCATGCCTATTTATGCACACACACAAGTATTGCTCTTGGGGAGCAAATAATGATTTCAGGCCATTTTGCCTGCAGGTATTATTAGCTCCCACACTTTTAAGACATGGCTCATGATACGTTATTTGTATGCGAGCTTTTCTGTTGACACTTGTTTTTATGCAGGATTGAGTTTTTTTTCTTTTCCTATATACTTTTTAGAGTCTAGGAGAGTCTTGTAGCAAAAATAAGATACGAGCATGAGTTTCAAGGTGTTTGGCACGGGAACCATGTGGAGGGGAATAGGAGCAGATGCTCGTGCCCCATATCTTAATTCTGCATTTTATATTGATGTATAGAATTATGATCGGACATATATATGCAGAGTTCGACCACTCTTTTTCTTTTCTGGGATATGTTACCGACCTAGCGGCACCGACATGTTTATTATTTTTGATTTAGCTCGTTTTGTTTTTTTGCATCATATTGCATGCCTGCACATTTGCATGTATTTTCTTTGTTTCTTTCTGTGGTTTATCTGAGATTTCACAATGGAACATAGGCACTTTAAGACTTAAATCATTTTTTTTCTACTTAAAAATCCTAAATAAACTATTCAAGATAATTAAAATTTAAGATTAAAATATTCAGGAAAAAATTGCAACATTTATATTCCTGCATATATTAATTGGGCCTCCACAATACTTAAATCTAGATAACTGCATCATATTTGCATGTCCCGACGAGGAGTCCCCATGCTTCTCCAACCTGACTGGTCCAACATACCTTTATATAGGTGGTTGTCTAGTGCGTCTAGGGTGTTAGAAGGCTCCCCGACCCAGACGGGGTATAAGTTCTTTTGTTTGGAGTGTTTCCAACTTTGTAGTTGAACCTCCACTTTCTTTTCTTTCCTGGGGCATCCTTGCCACTTCAGCATGTATAAGTCTCACATCTTGGAGCTTCAGCTTTTAGTCATAGGATAGAGTTTCCTTTCTTTGACCTTAAGGCTACCGAAGTTCCCGTGGATGATGCAATTCACAGATTACTGACTGGGAACCTCAAGAGGTGTTGGGTCGACTACCTTCACGACCAGGTAGACTTATGGTCCTAGTAGCTATGTATGATGGGTCTGTGGTACCCCGACCCAATTACCTCTACCTTTTAGGATTACTCTACCTTCCTTTTGTTGAGCCCCTTTGAGCCTTATCGCTCCTTGACTTCGTCGATGTCATTTTGACGGTCTGATGTCGATGAGCTGCTGCCCCATTTGGGATACGACAATTTGTCCTCTGTCCTTGTGGCCTGGACGTGCTTTAAAGTGTTGTGATATCCCCGTCAAGATGATTCAAGTTATTCTGTGGGCCATGTGTGCCGATTAGCCGCTACCCATTCAGAATGTGAGAGACTTGCTCTTTGCCCGATGACTTAGCGTGAGCTCTGAAGCATCGGGACTACTTCCACACGGAAAACCTTTCTTTGCCTATGCCCCAGGTCTATGATAATATAAGTGAAACTCCTTTTATCGAGAGTATTCTTGGGTATCCCCCAAGATATAATTAACTAGTTGGAACACGTTCCTCTAGGAGTGCTCTTGACCCCAAAATAGGTACATACACCTGAATCTCTGGTTATGAGTAGTCTACGTAGGTACTTCTTTCGCGGATATTGGTTTAAGGTGCCTCCTCCCGATCTTGTTTGGGCAGACATTCTTGACCTATTATTATGAGGATTATCACACGTAAACTCTCCACGTTTTAGTTTTTCTCTTATTTGTCTCTTTGTCGTATGTCCCTTCTTATTTGGTTTTTCTCCTCTTCGAATCATTGATATGATTCAGGAGGCAGATTTATTTGAATAAGGGAAGTATACGACGATCGACAAACTAGCGACACCTTTTAAAATAAAAAAGAGAAAAAACAAACGGAAACAGATCTACAAACTAGAACTACGGTTGTGCATTCGGTTTTAAAGGTTAAATCCTATAAAAATATTACTTATCCTAATTGTATTGGTGATTATCAAGTTAGAGAATTACCTTCCCTTGCAATGATATAAGTGGAGTGAAGGAAATATAAAGTGTCAATTATGAATGTGACTAGTGACAAATAAAAACAACTCTCTTCTTTACCCTCTCCTGAGTGCATAAAGAAGTTTGGTTAATTGACTTTAATTCTTAAATCTCAACTTGAACCCATCAAAGACTTTTCCTAACATTTGTATCTCCCTACAAAGTACTTGCATCATACTTTATAGATCAATATGAATAACCTAGTTGTTCTATCATACCTCTTACGAGTCATTATGGATCACAACACATTTTAACAAATTACTTGACCAGAATGAATAGTAAATGAAGAACCAAAGGTTACTCATAACCTTAAGAACTTAAAATCAGTTTTAAAAACAGTTTACACTCTTGCACATTCTACTTAATCATCACAAGGAAAAGTAAAAGTGAACTACTCGGAAAGTATGAAGAACACATCAAAAAGCATCATTGGAAACAAGAAAATTCAATAAATATTCGTGTTTACAGAAATACAATAATAAAAGTACACATTACTTAGCTTTCTCTCCTTTACACAACTATGAGGATGCTCCTCCGAAGATCTCCCGGTCCCTTGTTGCTCACCATGATACTCTCCTCATTATATTACTCAATTCTTCACCAAAAGACCAAGGAAAACCTATCCTACTAATCCTCCAGCAAACCTTACTTCTCCCTTTCCTTAATACCTCCAATAGGTTGTATAAAATCTTCATAAAAGCTCCATGCCTGGTTGAGTAAATCCCCAGGAACTAGGGTCGCTTTGCTAGAAACTGCCTCCAGCAGTTGCTAGCGCGTAGGCTTTAGGCTATCTATTTGTAGAAATCAGTAGGGTCACCTTGACACCCATAGGTTTGGCGCTTAGGCAGCAATAAGGTCGAGCCTTAGCGCCACTCAATGGCTGTTGCTAAGATGCCAGTCTCTTAGTTTGTCAGGGCAAAGACTGGCGCCTAGGTGTCCAAGAGTCTGGCGCCTAGACACTAGTCTCTTGTGAGCTCCTTTACTTCAAGTCTCCACCACTTTGCTCCACTTTTAATACATGTTATACCTGTAAGAAAAACATAAATATATCTTTCTTTAAAATGTAATTTCATTCATAAAAATTAAAAAAATGTAGGGAATAAAAACATTCTTTTCTAAACATCAAAATCTCTCAAAATTAATGTTACTTATCTTCAAGTATTGTGGTGGTGTTATTGTGGCAGCGATAGTATTGTGGTGGTGATACACCTAAAATATATAGTATTTTTAGACACATTTTTATACATATTTTTGAGATATTGTGTTTTAATTGAAGATATTTTTGTGTTTTTATTGCAGATACAAGTAAAAAAGAAAAAATTCTTAAAGGAGTGAAAAAGAATCAAATTTGGAGCAAAAAGGTGAAAAATTGTGCAAAAGAGTTTTTGGCGCCTAAGCGCCAGATCCGGCGCTTAAGCGCCGCTTAAACTGAGAGGGCCGCGCCTAAGCGCTGAGACACCGCGCTTAAGCGCCAGTGGCAGTTACTAGACGAGTAAAATCAATTTTCACAAATTTCGAAGAAGTTTTTGAGGCACTCATTGCCTTAATAGGTGGTTGTAACCACTAGAGACGAAAATTATCATGAAAAGATGCGTCTCTTAGGCAAATACATCGAATCAAGACACATTTTGAAGAGATCCCAAGGCACCTCTTGGAAAACTATAAACATTTTGAAGAGATCCCAAGGCACCTCTTGGAAAACTATAAAAGAAAGAAGAGAGGACTTAGAGGTAAAGAAAGAAGAGAGGACTTAGAAAAGAGTCCTGAAAATATTGGTAAGTTTTGAAAGTTATTCTCTGGGGAGTTAGTTCGGAGAGATTTTCAAGAACCACTTTTTATTTAATTTATCTTTTTTGTTATTTTGTTTTGAGTGATTGTAAAAGAGAAGAGATTCAAAGGAACTTCAAGAGTTTGGTAGAGGACTTGAGATAAGTTTTTATCTTTGTTCTAGACTACTTTTGGTTTTAATCGAGAATTGTTGTTGGTTTGATAATGATTTCTTCTTTTAAACTATAGTGTGGTTTTGTTTTCTCCATGGATTCTGAGTTGTTTTCTTTATCTTTCTTCTTAAAATAATAAGTAATTAAGTTTTGGATGGAAGTTGTGGAGAGTATTGATCTNATGGGATTTCAATTCCGATGAACGACAGCTTCTTACGGGCAAACCCCACACCAAAAATAGTGCCGACATTTTGCATCGAATATTTGATAGTAGAATGATCTGTATGCACTATACATTTGGCTCCAATTAAAAAAGGTCTAAATTTATCAAAGGCATAAACAATAGCTAATAAATCTCTTGCAGTAGTGGTGTAATTAATTTGAGCATCATTTAGAATTTTACTAGCATAATATAAAACTTTAAAACCGTTGTTATATCTTTGTCCTAAAATAGCTCCAATAGCAAGATCACTAGCATCACGCATTATTTCAAATGGTTTCTCCCAATCAGGTGGAATTATTATATGAGCAGTGATTATTTTTTCTTTAAATAAATCGAATTCCTCTATGCATTCCTCATTAAAATTAAATTTCTTATCCTTTTCTAAAACTTTGCATAATGGCTTTGTAATTTTTGAAAAATCATTTATATAACGTCTGTAGAAACCAACATGTCCAAGAAAACTTCTCACCCCTCTAACCGTAGTAGAAGGCGATAATTTCTCAATAACTTGAATTTTTGTTGGATCTACTTCTATGTCATTTTCAGAAACTTTATGCTCAAGTACAATTCCTCTGGCAACCATAAATTGACATTTTTTCCAATTTAGTAATAAGTTGATTTTTTCACATAATTCCAGAACTTTTTCTAAATTTTTTAAACATAACTCAAATGAAGTTCCAAATACAGAAAAATTATCAATAAATACTTCCATTCTATGTTCAATTAAATTTCTAAAAATTGACATCATACATATTTTAAATGTCATAGGTGCTTTGCATAGTCCAAAAGGCATTGTACGAAAGAAAATGTTTCATAAGGGCTTGTCAATGTTGTTTTCTCTTGATCCTCAGAGCAATCAAAATTTGGTCATACCTGGAATATACATCTAGAAAACAGTAATATTTGTTTCCAGCCAATCAATCCAACATTTGGTCTAGAAAGGGTAAAGAAAAATGATCTTTCCTGATGGCTATGTTTAATTTTCTATAGTCTATACAAATTCGCCAACAAGTAACTTATCTTCTTGAAATTAATTCATTTTTCTCATTTACTTCAATTGTCACCCTCCTTTCCTTGAAACACAGTAAATCAGACTTACCCAAGCACTGTCTGAAATAGGATATATAATTCCAGCTCCTAACCATTTTAAGCTTTCTTTTTTAACAACTTCTTTCATTATTTGGTTTAATCTCCTCTGAGGATCGGTTTTAGCTTTGTATTGTTCATCAAACAGAATTCTGTGCATACAAATTGAAGGATTGATTCCTTTAATATCTACTAAATTTCATCCAAAGTCCTTTTTTATATCTTTTCAACATTTCTACTAATTTTTGTTCTTTAATTTCAGTGAAATCAGAAGAAATAATAACAGGCAATGTAATTGAATCTCCTAAAACACATATTTTAAATGGGCCGGTAATACTTTCAGTTCAAGTTCAAGTTGTTTAATACTTGAAGGAATAATATTTTTATTATAATTTTCCAAAAGGTCTAAAGTTTTAAATTTGCCCAAAAAATAATCTAAATTTTCTTCTTTTATTTCATTCTCAATCTCAAAATACTCTTCTTGCTTTAATTGTTTCTCAAATATTTTTTTAAATCACTCATTACTTAGAGAACCAGTAACTTCCATTCTAAAACAATCATTATCTTTTTCAATCGCAGGATTTTTCATAGCTTATGCTATCTTAAACGTTACTTCTTGATCATTGACTCTCATTATCAATTCTCCTTTTTGCACATCTATCACAGATCTCCCTGTTGCAAGAAATGGTCTCCCAAACTAATAGGAATCTCTTTATCTTCCTTCATATATAATACAATGAAGTCTACAGGAAAAATAAATTTATCTACTTTCACTAATACATCTTCTATAACTCCTTTAGGATAAGTTATTGATCAATCACCTAACTGAAGAGTTACAGTAGTAGGGGAAATCTCTCCTAAATTTAAATGCTTAAAAATTGATAAGGGCATTAGATTAATACTAGCTCCTAGATCACATTAGGCTTTTCCAAAAAACTTTTCACCAATAGCACAAGGTATAGTAAAACTCCCAGGATCTTTTAACTTTTCAAGAATCTTTTTCTGAATAATAGCATTGCACTCTTCACTAAGTGCAACGGTCTCATGATCTACAAACTTCCGTTTCCTTTTTAGTATATCCTTCATAAATTTCACATAACTTGGCATTTGTTCCAAAGCTTCAATGAAATTACTATTTATTGTTAACTTTTTAAGGATTTCCAAAATTTTGGTAAATTGTTTATCTTTACTCTTCTGTTTCAAGCATTGAGGAAACGAAGGTAGTAGTTTTTGTAAAGGAGTTTTGCATTGGTTTTTCTTCATCATCGTCACTTTCAAGTTCTACCTTCTCTTCCTCAACTTCAGTTTCTCTTTGGATTTATGTTTCCACTTTTTTTCCACTTTGTAATTGAATAGCTTTAATTTGCTCCTTTTTTTTATCTTTTGGATTAACTTCAACAGTACTCGGAAGAATTCTAGAAGGTCTGTTACTACAGTAACAATATGTCCTAATTTATTTTCAATATTCCTAATTTTATCCCCTTGATTTTGTATTTGATTTCCTATGTTTAACTTTACTTCTTCCAAATTCAACTTCTTCTCCTTAACCTGCGAGTTATTGTTAAATCCAGGAGGATAATAAGGTTAATAGTTAGGATTCCCTTGGTTATTTGAATATCCTGAGTGGTTTACCGAATTGTTATAAATATTCCAACTAAAATTAAGGTGATTTTTCCATCCAATCTTATATTAATTAGAATAGATATTATTATTTTGATTACTTATAGCATTCAAAGTTTCAGAAGATGATTGATTATTACTTATCTGTCCTAGTGAATTTTCCTCTAACATTGGTGGTATTTGAGAATAGTTACTCGAATTTTATCAATCTCTTTTGATATAGCAGCAATTTGAGATGCTAAAATATTCATCGCATCAAAATCATGAATACTAGCTACTTTATTTGGATTTACCCGTTTAAAGAGCCATTGAAAATTTTTAGTAGTCATTTCCTCTATCAAAGAATATACTTCATCGAAAGGTTCTAACATTAATGATCCAATTGCAACAACATCTACAATAGATCTAAGTGATCCTACTAATCTGTTGTAAAAAGTTTGAATTATTAACCAGTCTAGTAAAGCATGGGGTGGGCATCTCCTAAGGAGATCTTTAAATCTTTCCCAGGCTTCATATATTGATTCCCCTTCGAACTGACAAAAAGATGTAATATCATTTCAAAGCTTAGCAGTTTTTGAGGGTGAAAAATATTTAGCCAATAAATTTTGTGGTAGTTCTCCCCAAGTTTTGATAGACCCAGGTGCTAATGAATTTAACCAAACTTTAGTTTTATCCCTTAATGAAACAATAGAAATTTAGGGCCTAACAACATCATTAGACACTCTGTGATATTTAAAAGTAGCACATAATTCAAGAAAACTAGCAAGATGTAATTTAGGATCTTCACTAGGTGTTTCTCAAAATTGATTATTTTCTATCATTTGGATAATAACAGGTTTAAGCTCAAATGAATTAGTAACAATAACAGGATTTTGAATAGTCAAGTGAAGTTCATCTACTTTAGGATTAGCATAATCTCTTAAAGGTGTTTGTCGATTTTTATTTATTGGAATATCTTAGTTATTTACCATTTTGTTTCAATTTCTTTTTTTTTTGTTGTTTTGTAACTTTTCTAATAGTACGTTCTAATTCTGAATCGTAAGGTACTAAACTTTCAGATTCAATACTACACACAAACAAATACAATAAACAAAGAAAATTTTCTTAAAAATACTCTTAAATGGTTTTTTTTAAAATTTTTTTAAAGGCTTCTAATTTTGTATATATATAAATTTATTGCAAAATTTCCTAATTTACCATATCTATTTAGTTTACTGTTACCTTCCGTGGCAACGGTGCCGAAAACTTGATCCCAAAAAGTATAGTTGTGTAAAATTAATAAAGTTGTCTTCGCTTTGCAATGACGCCAAAAATTTGGTTCATTATTTATGAATAGGAAATTAAATCAATTTGTGTTGGGATTCTACGCAAGTATATATATCGCTATCATGTAATATAGGATTTTCTGTTTAAACCCCAAATATCAATCTCACGGAGAAGGTTTAAATTTGAGATGGTAATTTAGATTAGGAATTTCACAATAATAAAGAAGTCTAGTATACTAATTTAAAATGTTTAAGCTACTATCAAAACTAAATTATCAACTACTAGAAAGACTGTAAAGTAAAGTTAAGCTATAACTACCAAACTATGTTTCTGTGATGAAGTTTTAAATTATGGGAAATCATCTTTCCCGCTATGATGAGTTTTTGGTTAAATCAGAGAGATAAATGGTTTGAATTTCTATTATGCCAAATATGTGATATTTTAATTCTCTACCCTTAGTCAAGTGTTATAAAGAATTATAGGCTAATCTTAAGTTTAGTCTCTAAATTCGTGGTTAGGCTGGGAGGATACTGTCTCTCACTCCAGAGCTCCCACTTCCCTTCCCCTGAAAGCTAACTCTCGCTTTAGTTCTTAAACATTAAGACCAAATTGGGGATTTTAGTTTGTCACCCTAAAATCCACAAATCTTTGCCGAATAATATATATTTCCTTATTTATTTGCTCCTAATTCCTTGAACGAAACACTCCTTCATAGAATTGAATGTGATTGTCACTTTGTTGTAGAACTCATACTCCATTTCCCAGATCATATGTTTCAAAATAAATTTTAACATTTTAATTGGCTAGATCAAAAAGTAAATTAAGAACCGAGTGTAAAAATCATCACAATTTATTTCAAATTTTAATATTGGCACATCCAAATTATCTCTTCATTTCACCATATCTCAGAGTAGAAAGAAAGACAAAGAAAACTACTCAAACCTCATGAGAAAGATGCACAAAATGAGAATTTCGTAAATAAAAGAAAGTTTACATAACAATAATAAACAAACACCACTTATCTGTAACTCTTTCCCAAAGAAATTTCCTTAGAGCCTCTCTTGGACTCTTTCTCTCTTTACAAGACTCTTAATTTTCTGTTTAACGATGTATGAAAGAAGAAATCACTCACTTCTCTCCCTCTCTTAACAACTCTTAGGAGAAAATTACACTTAGACTCACCACACTAAACAATAGAACACTCAAGTAAACTCAATTGCACTCTAGCCCCCTCTAACTTCACTTTTTCTGGCAATTTTTGCTATAAATAAAGCATAATGTTGGTTCTCTAAGAGGTGCCTCCAATAACTCTTCAAAAAGCATCCCAATTCATCGAATCTTCTAGAATTTTGCCCAACATCGACAGTGGCCCGTCGTCCAAATTTAATTATGTAATCTCTGTAATATGGCGCCATCGACGCTCATCTGGCACTGTCAGCGCCCTGTTGTTTTGGACTCATGTTTCATGCTCGCATCATCAGTGTCCTTCCTGGCGCCATCGGCATCTTTTCTGGCACCACCAGTGCTGAGTTTTTCCTTCAAAACTCCATTTTGACTCCAAATTCCATTCATTTTTTCCTCCTTTTTGCTTTAAGTCCTCAAAATCATCAACCCGCAAAAAAATATAAAATACCTTCCTGTAAAGCGCAATATCACCAAAAATGAGTATAAAATATAGGTTTAAAAATGCATATATTTTTGGTGTATCATGCTTCATATGATTTTGTAAGACTTAGACTTTTTCATTTCTCACTGAGACATAAGGCTAAGATATGGTTACATTCGTTAGCATCTAAATCTATCCAAACTTGGGCTGATTTATTGCAAAAATTCCTTGCTAAATATTTTCTCCATAAAAAATTGTGAAGTTTAGAAATAACATTACAACTTTTTGTCAGTTTGTAGGGGAATCTATTTATGAAGCATGGGAACAATTTAAAGAACTATGGAGAAATTGTCCACACCATGCTATATCAGATTGGTTAATAATTCAAATTTCTTACAATGATTTAGCTGGATCTCTTAGATCTATTATCAATGTCAATGTTGGTCGTTCATTGATGTCAAAATTATTTTCTGATTCTTGTGATTTAATTGAAGAGATGGATACTAATAATTTTCAATGGCTTTCTAAGAGGGTAAATCCTAAGAAAGAAGCCAATATTCATGAATATGATGCCTTTGCAATGTTAGCAAATCAAGTTGATACAATTTCAAGGAAGTTAGACCAAGTTGGAATGAATTTTTCTCAACCAATAGCAATGAATGAAGGGAAGTCATTAGGCAAAATGGTAGTTTCTCAAGCATCATTAGAAATTTGGAATGCCATAAAAAATAATCAAAATAACCCAAATTCAAACTATTATATCCCAGTTTGGAAGAACCATCCTAACTTTTATTGGAACAATATTTTGGGTGGTAATAATCAACAATGGGGTAACAACCAAGTAAACCCATTGGGAAACTGGAACAATCAAAGGAATAATAATTATAGACCTATCATCGTGACTTTTTTATATGCTAGGTTTTATCAAGTTGACACCACTATTTAAAGACTTTAATCTCCGACAACGATACCAAAACATGATGCGTACTTTCTATTTTTGATTAATTTTATATCTTTTGTTTAGTCACAATAATATAAACGCAATTATACATATCACTTAAGTAATGCAGAGCTCTAGTGGAGTCCTGATTTTTGATCCCATAAAGAAAGTTATGAAACATTAAAGCGTGAAGCGTAATAGAGAAATCCAGTATCGAAATCATAATGTGCATATTGTAAATATTAAAGTTGCTAAAGTTTAATGACGGTTAAACATGTAAGTTTACTAAAGTTACTTTCTAAGCTTCTAAACAAAGTTATATAACATAGAACTAAGTTTTGTATTGAATGTTTCAAATTTCAAAAAGGTGTCTTCCCCCTTACAACGATACTATGGTGAGTGAAAGATAAAGATTAGTGAAGACCTTGTACTATGCCAAATAGGAGCATACCTATTTTTTACCCTCTTTCGAGTGCTATAAAGAATATTGGCTAATCCTAGATTTAGTCCCTAAATCTGTGGTTAGGCTGGAAGGATACAGGATCTCACTCTAGAGCTCCCACTTCCCTTCTCCTGAAGGCTAACTCTCACTTTAATTTCCAACCACTAGGATGAAATTAGTGATTTTAGTCTTTCACTCTAAAATCTCCAATTCTACACCCAATAAAATAAATTTCCATATTTATTTGCATTCAACCCCATGAACTTCACCATCCATGGAATTTGAATGTGATCTTCACTTTTGTTGTAGAATACATAGTCCTTTTGGATCGTATGTTTTAAAATAAGTTTTAACAATTCAATTGGTCAGATCAAAAAGTAAATGAAGCACGAAGTGTAAAATCATCACAACATTTTACCATTTATTCGACACATCCAATCTATGTCATAACTTCACCATATCTCATTGCAAGGAGAAACAAATCTACTCAGAACTCATGAGGAAGATACAACAAAATAAAGATTTTATATATAAAAGACATGTCATACAAATAAATAGAAGTAAATACAACTTATCTCAATTTCCTTTCCAAGCAAATTGCATGAAGTTTCTTTGAATTCTCTTCTCTCTTTACAACAACACACAAATCCCTCTTTATATAAGTAAGGAAGAAGCAATCTCTAACTCTCCTTATCCTCCTACACTCCTTAGAGATGAATCCTTCACATGACTCTCAGAAACCCTATACTCTCACAAAACTCTCCAAACAAGAAAAATCATTCCCCACAAGACTCACACCTCCGAACTAGGGCGCCAAAATAACTTTAAATTTGTTTAGAATGAATTTCCCAAGAGATTCCTCATGAAACTCTCCAAAATCCATCAAAATACATTGAATTCAATCTCAAATTGACATCGGGCGTCGTCAACGCTGGATAGGGCGTTGTCGGCGCCAGTAGGCAGATTTGTTTAACTTGCTGCTTTTCGCTCAAAATTCATTCTTTTTTTCTTTCTTTTGCTTCAAATGCCTTAAATCATCACACATACAAAAAAAGATGAAAAATACCTTCCTTTAAAGTGCAATATCACCAAAAATGATTAAAAATACATATGAAAAATCCAACATATTTTTGGTGTGTCATCCTACTTATCCTCCAGGTTTTAACAATAATCAACAATTTATAAAGAAAGTTATCTATAGAAGAAGTGGTATTACAAATGAGAAATTAGTTATAAAGTCAAGAAGTTCCAATTATAAGTATTTGGAATCAATTAGGACAAATAGCAAGTTCATTAAGTAATAGAACTCAAGGAACACTTCCTAGTAATATAGAAGTAAATCCAAAAGACTAGAACAAAGAGCAAGTAAAAGCCATTCAATTTAGAAGCGGAAGAGAGTTGGAAGGTAAAGTTCAAAAAGAGATTGAAGTGGAGAGAAAATAAATTGCAGAACCCAAAAAGGACGCTCCGAAAGGTTTGGAGAGACCTATTTCTACACTTAAAATTGACTTTGAAAAACCTCCACCTCCATTTCCTCAGAAACTTTGTCAATAAAAGTTGGATAAAAAAATTTAAAAAATTTTGGAAATCCTTAAGAAGCTTACAATTAATATTAAATTTGCTAAAGCCTTAGAACAAATGTCAAGCAATGTAAAGTTTATAAAGGATATTCTTAACAGGAAAAGGAAGTTCAAAGATAACGAGACTGTTCCACTTAGTGTGGAGTGTAGTGTTATAACTCAAAAAAAGCTTTTTGAAAAGCTTAAAGTTCCTAGTAGCCTGATAATTCAATGTGCAATATAAGAAAAATCTTAAGGAAAGGCTTTCTGTTGTCTAGGTGCAAGCATTAACCTTGTGCTAGTATCAATATTTGAAAGATTTGGATTAGAAGAAATATTCCCTACTAGTCTAAATCTGCAGTTAGTAGATCATTCCATAACATATCCTAAAGGAGTTATAGAAGATGTATTAGTGAAAGTTGATCAATTTATCTTTATTGTTGATTTCGTTGTGCTAGATATGGAGGAAGATAAGGAGATACCTATTATTTTGGTGAGACCTTTCCTAGCTACAAGAAGAGCAATGATAGATGTGTAGAAAGGGGAAGTAATTATGCACATCAAAGATCAAACAGTTACGGTATCTTGGAAAAGTTAAAGGTGATGAATGTTACAGAATGGGTATGATAAGATATCTAAGTAAATGAAATTTAAAAACAACTTATGAAGGGAAATCTGAAATGAAACAGTTGGAACACATGCAAGAATAGGAATTAAATCAATTTGAAGACTTTTATAAGGAAGATTCAAATTATGTTCGAGAAAGTTTTGAAGTTTTAGACACGAGATAAAACTTTTTGTCCATCGATTGAAAAACCTCCTAAACTTGAGCTGAAGCTACTTCATGAACTTTTAAAATATGTCATTTTAGGTGATTTCTCAATATTACCTATTATAATTTCTATAAAATTAACTACAGAAGAATAAATTAGTGTCGACCTCACTTTGGGTTGAGGCCTTGTTTCCTCCTTAGTAGCCTAGGGTCTAGCCATAGGAATTTCCTGTTGACTATCCCTAGAGGACTAGAAAAGGAACCCTCGCCATTATAAATTTTACACTCTTCTTTGCTCAACTTGAAGTTCCACATTTTTATCCCAACCTCTAGCACATAGTAGGTGGGGTCAATATGAGGGAGAAAAAGGAGAATCCCCATAGGATGGTCAATCCTTAGGACTAACCTAGGGTGGTCTAGTCTTTGTTAGGCTAGCTTGCACACACTACACTTTTCACACACCCCAAACCTTAAGACCACTTGCACTTAATTGGATCTTATGACTCCTTTTAGAAAGCCCATATGGATGGACCCAAACCCCTAGCCCTCTGTTAAGAAGGTTAGGACCTGCATATTGAGCATCCAAAATGAGTCCTCATATGGCTCCTTTTGGTTTAACATGGCTTCAAGGCTTACTTGCCCATCGTAGCCCAAAATCACCAAATTACTAAAATACCCCTACAACCCTAATTTTTGCCAAAACACCCAAAATTGTCCAAAACACCCAAATTTTTCCAAAAGTCATCATAAATCATTCCCCACCACCTAAATTGGCCAAAATTGACCAAAATTCCAAAATCCCCAAAATTTGCCAAAATTACCAAAATGACCCTCATGACCCAAAATTTTCATATGTTTCAAAAATTCTCAAAAATTCCAGAACTCATCCCAAATATTCCTAATTTCAATTTTGAATCATCACATTGACCCAATTTGACCCACCCATTTTGACCAAAAGCCCCAAATTGCCCTTAAAGGCCCAATTTTCCCAAGTTAGCCTCAATCTTGACCCAGTTGACCCCAATCTTGCCCAATTTCAGTCCAAACAAAAATCCAACATGACTAATACCAATTGAAACAAAATACAAGCCCAATTTAACCCAAGTTTAACCCAAAATCCCCAAATTGACCTTATATCCAAATTCTACCAAATTGGATTTCCAATTCAATTCAAAATCACTTGAAATCCTTTCAGACATCTTCATGACATCTCCCTATACCAAATTAAATATTTGATTGATGCAAACTTTGGCCCAAATTCACCCCAAATTTTAAAAGACCAAGCCCACCACATCTAATTCCAAAAGCCAAAATCCAAAGCCCACATGAAAATTTTTCTCTTCATCATTCATTTCATTAAAATCATTCACTAAGTTTTAAATTCATGCTCAAATCATTCCATATTAAGCCTCATGAAAAAAATCACCAAAACATCCTATAAAATCTAAAAATCCTTTCTCATGCAAATGAACAAGCCGAGGACAAGCCATGAAGCTATCCTCAAGCCATAAGTGAGCTATATGCGCCTTTGCCACCTCAGCAAGCTATTAATGGCAAAAGGAGGAGCCACTTTCAAGCCTCCTTAAAAAAGTTTTTAACCATTTTAATGACACAATCAAACACATGCTTAGCCAAATCCTTTGGATAGGGACCTCTCTTCACTAATTAAGCTGAGCCAAATGATCTCCTTATCAACCCAAATCAGCCTTGGTGGGTGACCCCAACCCCGAATCATGTCTTGAGCTATATTCACCCAAAACAACCCCTTCCCCTTCCTATTTTAATTCAAAACCTTTACACATGGCAACCCAAAATTGATTGCACCAAACCCAAGCCCTCACTTCCCTTGACCAGATGGTGACCCGACTTTGGCCGGCCAACCACCTTGGCTACCGGAAAACACCATGGACAAAAGGGAGCAATGATTTAAACCCAAAATTACACCCAGCCAAGCTGGCTCAACCCAATTAGATTGTTGCCACTATCTTCCCTCCACCTAAGAAACCAAATACACCCACTGGTTGGCCCAATTACAACCTTCAAGCCCCTCTATTTAAACTCACTCTTCATGACCAAGGGGGGAGAGGTTGAAATTCCTTGGGGAGATTCTACCAAATTGTTCCTAGAGCTTCATCAATCCCTCTTGAATCAAATCCAACCATCCTCCAACCCTCAAACCCACTACTTAAACTCAACTTTAAAGCTCAAAATCAAGACCAAAATAGGACATCCCTCTAGACTCCACCAAAGTCAAATTAATTGCACCCACATCATCCCCTGAGCGAGAGAAGAAGAACCCCCATAAAAGCCCCATCACTAGACCACCCTAGCATAGAATTTGATCAACACCCCAAATTGGCCTCAATCGATTTCATACCTAGGCATTTCACCATGGCCCAAGGCTTCATCTAGAAGCTCTCTAGACTCAAGTCAATCTTTTGGAAGCTCCCAATCGAGGCCACACCTCTTGGGAAAACGTATTAAATGTAAGTGGCATGAAAATTATTCTCCACCATGATTTACTATCAGAGGAGCTTCTCATAAAAATTTCAAGTCCATTAGAATTAACTTGACCACAAAAATGGATTAATTAAGTGAAATGACATTTTTGTCACTAAAATAATTACATCAATTAAAATATAACTCAAAAAATCACCAAAATGGTTTTGAGAGCTCCTCATAACCAGAAGAATCTAAGAAAAATAAAAGTATAATTAAAATAAATACTTCATTTTTAAGCTATTTTTAAGTATTGAAATAATTAAAAATTAATTTTAAAATCATAAAAATTACAGAATTGTAAAAACACACTAAAATTTCACATTTGTCTATCTAATCATCTGAGACCAATCAAAATAATTTTCCTAAATGTCTAAGTCGGGATATTAAATTTTAAAGGCTTAAAATGAATTTTCTTTAATTTTCCACTAAAATAATTTTGATAATTAAAATATAAATCACAAAAATACAAAATTTGTTTCTATGGGTTCATTGACCTCAGAGAGATTTAAGAAAAATATAAAATTTAATTTTCCATTTAAATAATATTTGATATTTAATTAATACTAAAAAAACAAAATAATTCTAATAATTAAATTAAACTTCTAAAAATCATTAAAATTGGTCGAAGTGGTCCCCTAACCAAAGTGAACCTTCAGTAATTTTCTTAAGGATCGAATCTTTATTTTGGTGGAGTTATTAAATTTTCAGTGAAAAATCTCTATTTTTGCATTAGAAATAATTAGAAAAATCACATTTTCTCCTTTGAAGTTTTAATCAACCCATGAATGGGATAACATTAAAAATTTTAAAGTCATTTGAGTTTGATTTAATGAAATATGAAGTGTTGGGGCCATGAAAAGAAAAACGACAATCTTGGAATTTAAGCATTAATTAATATTTAGGTTTAACCAAAGGGAAATTGGTAATAAATGACCTTCATTAACATGTCTTGACGATTGAAATATGAAAGGGGTAAATGGTAGCAACCAATCTCACTTTGGTCTTATAAAAGATAAGTTTATAATTTTTCAAATTGATGAAATTTGGAAGAATAATTAAATAAGAAGATATTAAGGTGAGGGGTTTGACTTTGGAAGAGCATAATCCATTGACTTAAAACCCTAACTAAAGGTTGTGAAATAATTTATGAATATAAATAATTAATTTTTTTCTAAAATTATAAATTTTCCCATCAAGTCTTAAAAGCTTAGTAGTGAATTAGGTTTAATCAAATTTTTTTCTAATTAGGTTTATAAAATGACCTATAATTAATTTGAAACTTTAAAACACTACAAGCCCATCTTTAAAAATCAAATCAGCTAAGTTTCTTAATTATGCCAAATTGCCCCTAAGGGCCTTTACCAGTATAATTTGTAAGTGAAATATCAAGTGATGTTAACCCCACTTAAAGGGATAATCAAAAAATTAAAGTTCACCGAGCATAAGGATATAAACTGGGTGAATCACAAAGTAAATATAATAAGAATAAAATGAACTCAAGACGATTCGATGGACTGTGAAAATTTTAAGGTATTACCCGAGACTTTTCATGACCTTTTGGGAATCTAGGAGGACACTTGGACTTATTATGATTTTCTTAATAGAATCATCCCAAGAGATGAACAAACTAAACCCATCGTGGTATGACATTGAATCTGATAGACGCACATCAAACCTATGTTTTCTACTTTTCTTGTAAAAATTATATACATACGCTTTACAAATACTGACCTTTCAGGTGAAGGAAACGGAAAAATCGACATTTATGCTTTTAAGTTATTACATTACAATTTACTTTTATTTATTTGCACCTCTTGTCCCCTGGTTATAAAATTGCATGTTAAACAACAAAGTCACCCTGCATGTCAAAACTAAAAATTTTAGGATAGCCACAAAAGTGAAACCAAAACAAAATTAAGAATTTAAAACAACATAAAATACAATGTCGTAACAGTGAAAATTTAAGACAACTTAAAATTTAAACAAAACAAATCTAAAATTGTAACTAAATTAAAATGTCTCTATTGGATGATTAGAAATCCCTCAGAAGAGGTAACCTACGGTTGCTAACGATATTTCTCATGGTCTAAATGAAAATATGATACTCATTAAATTGAGTTTAGTAAATTCATTTGGTCTAAGTGAAATGAGGGATACGTTAGATCATAACCAGTGTCACTCTATTCAACTTTAACATCCCCAATAATATTTAAATAAACATAACCTTAGGAAACATTTGATTTGACATTAATAATCGACACATTAAAAAACTTAAACTTACTACAACGAGGAGCTTGGAGCTAGCATTATGGGCATCATGGTCATCTTCAATAGAAAAACATTTCTACATCAGCTAAACCATTCTTTAGGATTAAAAAATTTAGCCATATGATTTCGAGCTCATCCGCCTAGTGTGACATAAATCCTTAACATTCCTTTAGGCCTTTGTATGGCTCTACTATATGATATAAGTCCTAACTCACTCTAGGACCTAAATAGTCATATCATCCAGGCTTTTTGTGTGATCGTTCCACACGGATATAAGCCCTAATTAATAAAATTGCACATAAATATTTCTCCTTTATGTTGAAGCCAAACAATAGGATTGCCTGGGAAGTCACTGAGGTTCTCCTCAGGATCTGCGGCATTCCCTAGTTCTTTTTCCTTTGGATTCTAAAATTAAATGTTTCAAATTTGTGTCATTCCCTTTTCACTCCTTTTTGTCCGATCCCTTGAAAAGTTTTATCCTTTTAATGACACACTCTAACCCATGCTTAGCCAAATCCTTTGAATAGGGACCTCTCTTTACTAATTAAGGTTACCTAAATGATATCCTTATCAACCTAAATCAGCTATGGTGGGTGACCCCAACCCCAAATCATGTCTTGAGCTAAATTTACCCAAAATAACCTTTTCCCCGTCATATTTTAACTCAAAACCTTTACACATGGCAACCCCAAATTGATTGCACCAAACTCAAGCCCTCACTTCCTTGGACTAGATGGTGACCTGAGTTTGGCCGGCCAACCACCTTAGCTGCCGGAAAAAACCATGGCCAAAAGGGAGCAATGAGTTAAACCAAAAATTATAACCAGCCAAGCTGGCTCAACGTAATTGGATTGTTTCCACTTTCTTCCCTCCACCTAAGCAACCAAAGCCACCGAATGGTTTGCCTAATTGCAACCTTCAAGCCCCTCTATTTAAACCCACCCTTCACGGCCAAGGGGGAAGAGGTGAAATACATTGAGGAGACTCTGCCAAGTTTTTACCAAAGCATCTTCAAGCCCTCTTGAATCCAATCCAACCATCCTCCAGCCCTCAAACCCACTGCTTAAGTTCAATTTTAAAGCTCAAAATCAAGCCCAAAATAGCACATCTCTCTACACTCCACCAAAGTCAAATTAATTGCACCAACACCATCCCCTGAGCGAGAGAAGAAGATCCCCCATAAAAGCCCAATCACTAGACCACCCTAGCGTAGACTTTGATCAACACCCCAAATTGTCCTCAATTGATTTCATACTTAGGCATTTCACCATGGCCCAAGGCTTCATCTAGGAGCTCTTTAGACTCAATTCAATCTTTTGGAAGCTCCCNTAGAACTCTAGAGTGAGAGCTAGTATCTTCCCAGCCTAGCCGGTCTTCAGAACTATTCAAACTTTAAATTAGCTAATGTTCTTTATAGCATCTCTATGGTATCTTCCCTACCTATCTGGTCTTTAGAACTATTCAAACTTTAAATTAGCCAATGTTCTTTATAGCATCTCTAGTAAGGTCGGTCTTCAAAACTATTCAAACTTTAAATTAGCCAATATTCTTTATAGCATCTCTAGTAAGGGCCTAGCCTGTCTTCAGAACTATTCAAACTTTAAATTAGCCAATGTTCTTTATATCATCTCTAGTAAGGGTTCTGCCTAGCCGATCTTCAGAACTATTCAAACTTTAAATTAGCCAATGTTCTTTATAGCAACTCTAGTAAGGGTAAAGACTATTATTGATTCTATTTGGCACAACACAGTTTGCATACTTCCACAACATAATTCTTATACTTATTATTGATTTATGATAAGAAGAAAGACATTTTCATATTAAGTATTTTTCTTCTACAAAAATTTTAGTTATCTTTTTACTATTTCGTTAAAATATAAAAAAATACCAAAAATATTAAAATTTTAAATTCCTTCAAAAATCATTTTCAGTTTAAGTAATTATCTTTTTAAAAATAGAAAAACTTTCTAAAAAGTGCATATTACATAATCTTCCCTGTGGGTTCGATATTCAGGTCTTAATCAAAAAGTCCTATATTACTTAATAACGATACATATACTTGCGTAGTATCCCAATATAAATATATATAAATTAAGAAGTTAAATTTTTATTTTTCTTCAGGATCAAATTTTTTATTTTGTTGCAAAATAAGGAAATATAAGTGAAAAATACCATCAGAACTATTGTTATAATGTGCATAAGCATTCAGTAGCGTGGATCAAGTTTTTTGCGCCGTTGCCGGGGAAGAAAACTAAGTAAATTTCTATTTTCAAAAAGTCTTATTTAAACTTTAAATATTGTATGTTATTTTGTATGTTTTATTTTATTTTATTTTATGTTAGTGTATGTGTAGTTTAGGTTCTGAAGGACTAGTGCCCTACGATTCTGAATTAGAAAGAACTATTAAAAAAAATTAGAAAAACAAAAAAAAAATAAAAATCTTGAAAAATCCAAAAAAATTACAAAATGGCAGACCAAAATAATCAAAATGCTGAAATTCATCAAGAGTTTAGACCTTTAATAGATTATGCCAACTAAAAAATTATAGAAATGGCAGACCAAAATAATCAAAATGCTGAAATTCATCAAGAGTTTAGAATTTAAGAGATTATGTCAACCCTAATGTAGATGAACTTCTTTTTAATATTCAAAAACCTACTGTAGTGACTAATTTATTTGAGCTTAAACCTGCTATTATTCAAATGGTGTCAAATAATCAGTTTGGGAGATCACCAACTGAAGATCCAAATTTACATCTTACCAATTTTCTAGAATTATGCGCTACATTTAAATATGATGGTGTTTCAGATGATGTCATAAGACTTATGTTATTTTCTTTCTCACTGAGGGACCAAACTAAGATGTGATTGAATTCGTTAGCACCTGAATCTATCAGAATTTGGGGTGATTTAGCACAAAAATTCCTTGCTAAATATTTTCCACCATAAAGCTGGGAAGCTTAGAAATGATATTACATCTTTTAATCAGTTTGAAGGGGAATCTATTTATGAAGCATGAGAACGATTTAAAGAACTCTTAAGAAAGTGTACTATACCAGATTGGTTAATAATTCAAACCTTTTATAATGGATTAATTGGTTCTCTTAGATTTATTAATACCGGATTGGTTAATAATTCAAACCTTTTATAATGGATTAATTGGTTCTCTTATCTATTATCGATGCTGTTGCTGGTGGTTCATTGATGTCAAAACCATTTCATGGCGCTTATGCTTTAATTGAAGATATGGCTACTAATAATTTTCAATGGCCTTCTGAGAGGGTAAATCCATAGAAAGTAGTCAACTTTCATGAAACTGATGCATTTACTATGTTAGCAAATCAAGTTGCTGCAATTTCAAAGAAGTTAGACCAATTTGGAATGAATTTTTCTCAAGCAATTTCCATGATTGAAGAGAATTCATTAGGCCAAATGATAGATTCTCAAGCATCATTAGAAACTTTGAATGTCATAAATAATAAGCAAAATAACCCATATTCCAATTATTATAACCCAGGTTGGAAGAACCATCCCAATGTTAACTGGAATACCAATTTGGGTGGTAATAATCAGCAATGGGGGAACAACCAAGTAAACTCATTAAGAAATTGAAACAACCAAGGGATTAATAATTATAGATCTACTTATCCTCCAGGTTTCAACAGTAATACATAATATAAGGATAAGAAGTTGTCTATAGAAGAAGTGGTGTTACAAATGTGTAATCGGTTACAAATCAAGGAGCTACAATTAAAAATATTGAGAATCAACTTGGGCAAATCGCAAGTTCATTAAATAATAGATCCTAAAGAACATTTCCTAATAATACTGAATCAAATCCAAAAGACCAGAATAAAGAACAAGTTAAAGCCACACAACTTAGAAGCAGAAGAGAGCTGGAAGGTAAGGTTAAAAAAAAGATTGAAGTAGAGAGAGAAGAAATTGAAGAATCAAAAGAAGACGCTCCGAAAGATTCTGAAAGACCTATTTCTCCGCCAAAAATTGATTTAGAAAAGCCACCACCTCCATTTCCTTAGAGACTTCGACAACAAAAGTTGGATAAGAAATTTTCAAAATTTCTAGAAATATTTAAGAAGCTTACAATCAATATCCCATTTGCTGAAGCCTTAGAACAAATGCCAAGCTATGTAAAGTTTATGAAGGATATTCTCAACAGAATAAAAGAAGTTTGAAGATAATGAGACTGTTGTACTTAGTGAGGAGTGCAGTGCTATAATTCAGAAGAAGCTTCATAAAAAGCTTAAAGATCCTGATAGCTTTACAATTCCATGTGCAATAGGAGATAGACTTTATGGGAAAGCTTTATGTGATTTATGTGCAAGCATTACCCTTATGTCATTATCAATATTTAAAATATTAGAATTAGGAGAAATAACCCCTAGTAACTCTGCAGTTAGCAGATCGTTCAATAACCTATCCTAAAGGAGTTATAAAAGATGTCCTATTGAAAGTGGATCAATTTATCATTCCTGCTGATTTCATTGTGCTAGATATGCAAAGATAAAGAGATACCTATCATTTTGGGGAGACATTTCCTAGCCACAAGAAGAGCAATGATGGATACTTATCATTTTGGAAGACATTTCCTAGCCACAGGAAGAGCAATGATAGATGTACAGAAAGGGGAATTAACAATGCACGTCAATGATCAAACTGTTACTTTTAACATTTCAAAATTAATGAAATACCCTACAAAAGATAAAGATGATGAATGCTATAGAATGGATATTATAAGATATCTGAGCGAATGTCATTACAAGACTACTTATGAAGAAAAATCTGAAGAAAAAGATTTGGAGCATGAACAAGAAGAGGAATTAGATCAATGTGTAAACCTTTCTAAGAAAGATTCAAGTTATGTTCAAGAAAGTTTTGAAATTTTGGACACGATAGGCAAAGATAAATCATTTTGTCCATCTATTGAAAAACCTCCAAAACTTGAGTTGGAATTATTTCCTGAACATTTAAAATATGTCTTTTTAGGAGATTCCTCTACTTTTCCTGTTATAATTTCCTCGAAGTTAACAAAGGAAGAAGAAGAATAGCTGATGAAAATTCTAAAAATTTTTAAGAAAGCCTTCAGATGAACAATTGCTGATATTAAAAGAATCAATCCTTCAATTTGTATACATAGAATGAATCTGGAATAAAACTGTAAATTCAGGGCTGATCCACAAAGGAGATTAAATCCTGTTATGAAAGAGGTTGTTAAGAAAGAAATTTAAAAGTGGTTAGATGCTGGAATTATCTACCCTATTTCAGATAGTGCATGGGTTAGTCCAATTCATTGTGTTCCTAAGAAAGGAGTCTATAACTGTGAATGAGCATAATGAGTTAATACCTACTATACAAGTTACAAGGTGGCGAATATGCATTGATTATAAAAAAATAAATCTTGCCACTAGGAAAGATTATTTTCCACTACCCTTTCTAGATCAAATGCTGGATAAATTGGACATATATACTTTTATTTTCTGGATGGATATACCAATTATCACCAAATTCAAATATCTCCTGAGGATCAAGAGAAAACAACATTTACTAGTTCTTATGGTACTTTTGCTTTTAGAAAAATGCCATTTGTTTTATGTATTGCCCCTGCTACATTTCAAAGATGTATGATGACAATTATATGTGATTTAATTGAAAAAGGGTTTGAAGTCTTTATGGGTGACTTTTCAATGTTTGGAACTTCATTTGACTCATGTTTAGAACATTTATCTAAAATTCTTAAGCGCTGTGAAGAAACAAATTTAGTCCTTAACTGGGAAAAATGTCAATTTATGGTAGTAGTAGGAATTATATTAGGTCATCAAATATCAAAAAATGGTATGGAAGTAGATCCTGCTAAAATTCAAGGGATCGCTAATCAGGTCATCAAATATCAGAAAATGGTATGGAAGTAGATCTTGCTAAAATTCAAGTGATTGCTAATAGTCATCAAATATAAGAAAATTGTATGGAATTAGATCCTGCTAAAATTCAAGTGATCGCTAATTTACCTTATCCAACATAGAAAATGGTATGGATGTAGATCCTGCTAAAATTCAAGTGATCGCTAATTTACCTTATCCAACAACTATAAGGGAAATTAGGAGTTTTTAGGACATGCTGGATTCTACAGGCGATATATTAAGGACTTTTCTAAGATTGATAAGCCTTGATGCCATTTACTGGAGAAAGATGCAATTTTCAATTTTAATGAGGAATGTCTAAAAGCTTTTAAATTCTTAAAAGAAAAATTAATCACTGCACAAATTATAGTTTCACCAAATTGGAAAAAACCTTTTGAACTTATGTGTGATGCAAGTGATTATGATATTGGAGCTGTTTTAGGACAAAGATATGATAAAATTTTTAAAGTTATTTACTATGTTAGTAAAACTTTTAATGAAACTTAAATTAATTATAGAACAACTGAAAAAGATTTATTAGCAACAGTATATGCCTTTGATAAATTTAGATCATATTTGATTGGAACTCATTGTATAGTGCATACAGATTATTCTGCTATTAAGTACTTAATGAAAAAGAATGATACTAAATTGAGACTTATAAGATGGATTCTTCTTTTACAGGAATTTGATTTTGAAATAGTAGATCAGAAGGGAACTAAAAAGCAAATTGCTGATCATTTGTCCAGGCTTGAATTAGAAAAACCACTCTATTTTGAAAAAGAAATTAATGAACATTTTCCAAATGAAAAATTGTTCACTTAAATAGAGTGGTGTGTTCCGTGGTATGCCGACATTGTGAACTATATTGTTAGTGATCTTAAACCCTATGAGTGGCATGTTCCGTGGTAAGCCGACATTATGAACTATATTGTTAGTGATCTTAAATCCTATGGAATGGCATACTAACAAACGAGGAAATTTATTTCTGAAGCTAAGACTTATTTTTGGGATGACCCATATTTATATAAATAAGGAAATGATTTGATCATTTGAAGATGTGTATCATTAGAAGAAACTTATGAAATTATCCAAAAATGTCATAATTCTGATTTTGGGGGACATTTTGGTGTTGATAAAACAGTATACAAAATTCTACAATCTGGATTTTATTGAACTACAATTTTTAGAGATGTTAATGCTTAAATCAAAACTTGCGATAGATGTCAAAGAGTAGGCAATATTTCTAGAAGAAATGAGATTCTCCTCAATTATATACTAGAAGTTGAAATATTTGATGTTTGGGGATTAGATTTCATAGGACCATTTATAACATCTTTCGGAAATTTATATATTCTGTTAGCAGTGGACTATGTATCCAAATGGATAAAAGTTGTTGCTTTATAAATTTATATTTTCTGTTAGCAGTGGACTATGTATCCAAATGGATAGAAGTTGTTGCTTTACAATGTGATGCTCAAAGTGTTGCAAAATTTTTAAAAATGAACAAATTTTGTAGATTTGGGATGCCGAGAGTTATCATTACTGATGAGGGAAGCATTTCAGAAATGTCATTATGGAGAAGTTATTAAAGAAATATCATATAAATCATAGGATTGCAACTGCTTAATCTCTTAACAAGTGGTTTGGCTGAATTATTCAATCGAGAAATTAAAAGAATTATGAAAAAATCTGTGAATCCAACAAAAATGGATTGGTCAATCAAACTTGACTATGCTTTGTGGCCTTATAGGACTGCATATAGAACTCCTATAGGAATATCACCATATCAGCTAATATTTGGGAAAGCTTGTCACTTACCAGTTGAACTTAAGCATAAAGCATATTGGGCTATTAAAGAGTTCAATTATCATTTAAAAGTTGCTGGTGAGAAAAGATTGTTACAATTAAATGAGCTTGAAGAGATAAGGAATTATACTCGTGAGAAAATATTGTTACAATTAATTGAGCTTGAAAGATTCTTACTAAAAATTTTCAGCTAGGGAAACATTTTTTGCTATATAATGCAAGGTTAAGATTATTTCCAGGCAAACTTAAGTCCAGGTGGATGGGCCCATTTGTTGTGATGAAATTTTATCCTTATGGAGCTGTGGATATCAAAGATCCTAAAACTGAGAAAGTATTTAAAGTGAATGGTCATAGACTGAAACCTTAGATATTAATGACAGGTAAACTTAAGTCCATGTGGATGGGCCCATTTGTTGTGATAAAAGTTTATCCTTATGGAGCTGTGGATATTAAAGATCCTAATTATAAGAAAATTTTTAAAGTGAATGGACATAGACTGAAACCTTATTATATAGGGGATTAACATAAATATAATGATGGAATGATGTTGGGTTAACCAAAATGAGCACTGGTTACATCGGGTTGATGACATAAAACCAAGCACTTTGTGGGAGGAAATTCATAGTTATCAGTGTGTTTTTGCTTTGATTATTGTTTTGAGTTTGATTAAGAAATTTGGGGTAGTATTTTTGAGTTTATTATGTGCTAGTAATGATTTTTAGACTTTATTTAGTGACTTAGATATTTTAGAATGAGAATTTGGACGTTAAGTTGACTGGTACAAAAATGTGCACTGGCGCTTAAGCGCGGCAATTTAATCACATGTGCAAATTTCAATTTCTAGAAGGTGTAACTGCAATTTAGTTGGAATAAACGAGTCTTGGCAGTTTCTAGTTGTGCCTAGAAGTTATGAGGGGGAATTAGGCTTATAAATAGAAGGGGTTTGTGAAGGAATTTCACCCCGTATTATTTTTAGCCCTAAAAGTCTAAGAAAGAGAGAGACTTAGAGAAAATGTCTACATGGGAGATGGATTTGAAGAAGAAGGAAGAAGCCATGAGGAAGAAGTTTATTAGTCAAAGTGCACAGGAGATGTATAATGGTTTCTTAGCCGTTAATATTGAAGGGATATTGGAGAAGATCAACCAGATGGAGAATACTATATATGTATTAGAGATTAAGGTGCTTGAATTGCATGCTCATCTAGAACATATTAGATGGCAACTTAAGATGCAATTCAACCATACCAGCTATATAGAGGAAGCGGATAAGACGATGTTCCTTAAGCAAAACTAGATCGAAGATGATAGTATTAGAGCTCGTCACTACTGTCTGTTTAATCAACTATATATTCCTGGAGAGACTACTGAGAGACAAGAATTTGTTCCTTAAAATGAAGAGTGGCATTAAGTTAAGTGTTAGGAATAGTGTGTTTGGAGTCATGATTTTAAGCGTGTTAGTGTTTATGTCTTGTGTTTAGTGTTTGTGTCACTTATCTGTGTAATTGTAAAATGTGTGTTAAGTGTTTTGTACTTGGGAAAATTTTATCATCCAAGACTATCTGGAGAGAGAACTAAGTGTTAAATGTATTTGTACTTGTTTGTGAATGAATATAAGTTTGTTTTTTTGAAAATTTGCATTATTTTTAGCCTCAAATTGAATTAATTATTATGGAGAATTTTGAGAGAGAAGGGAGTTATAAGAAGTAAAAATAGTCATGTAAGTGCTATGAGGCCATTTAGAGGTGGTTTACGTAGGCTAATAGTGCATTTTACTTAAAATTAAAAATTTTGAAAATCGTGCACTGGCGCCTAAGCGCCACATCTCGCGCTTAGGCGCGAGCCAACCCGAGAGGCAGGCGCCTAAGCGCCACATACCTGTGCTTAAGTGCCGGTTCATAAAAACCGGCTCGCAAACGGTTAAAAGTGAATTTTAGGTCTGAAAATACCATTTTTAACACCTCCTATCATCTTCCCCAACTCAAGTTCGCGATTTTGAGGGCTAGGGCAAGTGAAATTTGGAGATTTCTTGGTGGAATCGAGTAAGATTTGCTAGATCCAAGTTCCTTGAGGCAAGAGTATTACTTCTATGAAAAAATTTTAGATTTTCACCATATATTTGAAGCACATTTGGAAGATTTCAAAAATTTACAATTTATGGTGAAAAGTGGAGAAAAATCTATGGAAATTGCTTGGGAAGTTTAGTTAGTGCTTTTGGAAGTTTAGTTTAGTGGTTTAAACTTGGTTTTTAAAGTTATTTTTGGAATTTATCAAATTATAGAATGACACCAAGAATGAAGAGCAGAGGAAAGATCTCATTTGATTTGAGCAAATTTGTCAGTTCAAAAGCTCAGGATCGATATAGTGACGCTCTACAGTCATGAAAATTGATTCAGGAGTGATGTTTTAAGAGTCCAGGTGGAGAAGTGGAAGACCTGATAGTTTGCCGACAGTGGGAACAATTCTTTTGTTTCTCTGTTGTCACAATGATTTCTATTGTAAGGGAGTTTTATGCAAATCTCCTAGAGGATGAGGATGATCGAGTTATGGTTAGAGGGAAGTTGGTATCTTTTACTCCAGAGGTAATCAACTTGTTTTACCATTTACCACCAGAGACTTTGTGTTTTTATGCAGATCATAGTCCTACTGAAGCGGAATTAGATGAGATTATTTCATATTTGACTATTGGGAGAGGACTTTGGAAGATTATCAATGAGAGGAGAGTAAATTTCCCAACTTCAAAGTTATGTGCACCTTCAAAGGCCTGACACTATTTCATTTCTGCTTGTCTGCTTCCGACCAATCATCTCAGTGAAGTGACCAGAGAGAGAGCGACATTGAATTATTATATTAAGGAGGGAAAGCCCATCAACATAAGTGCTTTAATCTATCATACTATCATCAGTCCAGCTGCTGCTGCTACTACTGCAAGTATGGGATTTGCTTCATTGATATTTTCTTTATGCGAGCAGGCTGGAGTAAAGTATGATAGTTGGGAGGAAGTTTTGTTACCTCTAAAGCCCATCCACGAAGGTGAATGTGAAGACTTATTCTGAGCATTTGATTTTTAACTGGAGAGGAGGATTTTCCATGAGCTATGGATTAGAGATGTCTGATGCATCTACCTCTATTGCATCTTCATCTAGACCATATACTTTACGTGCTTCTACAGCTAGAGGTGATACCAAGACTCAGGATAAGTTACTGCAGAAGATGATGGATAATATCAATTTTACCGTTGATAAGGTAAAAAATTTAGAGTGTTTTGCAGATCATACTAATAGTTATAATAGAAGGAAGAGTGATTATGAAGAGAAATGATTAGAGTTGAACCAGGAGTGTAATTTCCTCTGTATCCTCGATATCCTGATTATGAGCCTGCAGAAAAATGGTACAGCGGGGATTCTGAAGATAAAGAATAGAGCTGAGAGATTCATTTTATGATTGTAATATGATGTGAACTATGTGGTCTGAGCCTGCTACATTTGCATCTGTGTGTTGTTTTGGATTATGTTTTATATTGTGTTTTTAATTTTTATATTTTGTTGTTGTTGTGATTGTTGAGTTAGATAGTATTTTGTTTTTAAATTTTAGGGTAGTAACTGTTTTTGTGTTTAGTACTGTGATTTAGTTAGTTTAGAACTTAAACTTAATTTCATATCTATTATAAAGTAGAAAATCTTGCTAGCTTAGATCTTAAACTTAAAATTTAGAAACTGCTGCCCTGTATTTTTCTTTTATCATGTTAGTGTGTTGTTTGCTTTTATACCCACTATTTAGAAGTCTATTGAATTTCTACATGTTAAACTAAAATGAAAATATAGAAAATTTGATCAAAATTAATTTTACTCTAGTCTTTAGTTTTATACTTGTATAATTAGGATGTAAAAATTTATGTTAGCATGTTATTTCAATTTTCATTCCTGCTTATATATATTTAATCCTAAACTGTTTAATCTATTAAAAATTTAAGTTTGGGGGGATAAAAAATATTTCAAAACTAGAATTTTTTTTGTTCTCAAATATACTACAAGTGAATTTGATTTTAAAGGAAAAATTGATTATGTATATGAAGTTATATTAGGGAAGTAAAATTTTATTTTAGAAATGAGTATAGGAATTTAGTTGAACTTTTGAGTAATGAAGAAAATCTTTAAGTTAAAAGTTTTTAGTGTAGAACTTCAAATTTTAAGTAATGAAGAAAAACTTTAAGTTAAAAATTTTTAGTATAGAAAATGATTAATAATATGTGACTATCTTTAGGAAGAAAAATTGTATTTTTGAAAAATTTAGATAATTTACACTTTTATTTTTAATACTTAAATTTCTTTTATTAAAGTGATTTTGAAAACTATTATTATATTTATAAGTAAAAGTTTTATATCAAGACTTTACTTTAGGAAAGGAGAAGTGGAATTCAAAATCCATTAAAGACATATCCAGATATAGTAATCATTGCTTGAAAAAGAAAAAGAAAAAGAAAAAGAAAAAGAAAAAGAAAAGGAATAGAAGAAGAAAAGAAAAAGAAAAGAAATGTAAGGAAGAGAAGCTTGAGGATTAATGTCTAATCAAAAATTGGTTCTACATTTGATCTTTTTAAAGTATAAGACTTGATAAAAATCTTAAGCTTATAAATATAATATAGTAAGTAAAATTATTTTTAATAAAAATTTTTAAGTAGAGAAAATAAAAGAAATAAAATCTAAATTTAGACAACTTACAATATTTCTGAATTAGATAAGAACTCATATTTTCATAGTTCTTAACATTAAAAATT
>JXCR01147625.1:75900-123098 GCA_002079205.1 Phalaenopsis hybrid cultivar
GAATCAAGACACATTTTGAAGAGATCCCAAGGCACCTCTTGGAAAACTATTAAAGAAAGAAGAGAGGACTTAGAAAAGAGTCATGAAAATATTGGTAAGTTTTGAAAGTTCTTCTCTGGGGAGTTAGTTCGGAGAGATTTTCAGGTTCTTGAAAATATTGGCAAGTTTTGAAAGTTCTTTTCTGGGGAGTTAGTTCAGAGAGATTTTCAGGAACCACTTTTTATTTACTTTATCAAAATATTGGCAAGTTTTGAAAGTTCTTCTCTGGGAGTTAGTTCGGAGAGATTTTCAGGAACCACTTTTTATTTACTTTATCCTTTTTGTTATTAGAGAGATTTTCAGGAACAACTTTTTATTTACTTTATCCTTTTTGTTATTTTGTTTTGAGTGATTGTGAAATAGAAGAGATTCAAAGGAACTTCAAGAGTTTGGTGGAGGACTTGAGATAAGTTTTTATCCTTTATTTTAGACTGCTTTTGGTTTTAATCGAGACTTGTTGTTGGTTTGACAATGATTTCTTCTTTTAAACTAAGGTCTGGACTACTTTTGATTATAATCGAGAATTGTTATTGGTTTAACAATGATTTCTTCTTTTAAACTAAAGTGTAGTTTTGTTTTCTCCATGTATTCTAAGTAGTTTTCTTTATCTTTCTTCTTAAAATGATAAGTAATTAAGTTTTGGATGGAATAACGGAGAGTATTGATCTTTAATGTTGGAAGAAGTTGTGATGATTTAAATCCATGCACTTCATATGGAGAGTATAATCTTTATTGTTGGAAGAAGTTGTGATGATTTAAATTTATGCACTTCATTTACTTCTTGATTTGGTCAATCCAGATGTTAAGATTTGTTGTGAGAATATGTAAGAACCTAGCTGATATTCTCTCAGTCAACAATTGGAAAGAATCACATGAGGTTGTATGAATGAGAATGTAGTTCATATGATTGAGTGCAAATAAATAAGGAAATATTCATTGATGGGTGTAGAGTTAGAGGACTTTAAAGTGACAGGTTAAAGCCCCCAACTTGGTTTATTGTTTTAGGTTTTGATATGAGAATGTTAGCCCCCACGTGGAGGGAATCGAGGGAACTCTAGATTGAGAGTTAGTATCTTCCCTACCTAGTCGGTCTTCAAAACTAATTAAACTTTAAATTAGCCAATGATCTTTATAGCATCTCTAGTAAGGATAAAAAATATTATTGCTCCTATTTGGCACAACACAATTTTTATACTTCCACAATAGAATTCATATACTTATTACTAATTCATGATAAGAAGAAAGATATTTTCATATTAGGTACTTTTCTTCTACAAAAATTTTAGTTATTTTTTTACTGTTTCGTTAAAATATCAAAAATACCAAAACTATTTAAAGTTTAAATTCCTACAAAAATCATTTTTAGTTTAAGTAATTATCTTTTTAAAAATAGAAAAACTTTCTAAAAAGTGCATATTGTTTAATCTTCCCTGTGGGTTCGATATTTAGGTTTTAATCAAAAAGTCCTATATTACTTGATAACAATACGTATACTTGCGTAGTATCCTAATATAAAAATATATAAATTAAAAAGTTAAATTCTTATTTTTCTTCAAGATCAAGTTTTTGGTTTTGTTGCATTAAGTGAAAAATACCATCAGAACTATTTCTATACTATGCATAAGCATTAAGTATCCAGGGACTATCAGAACTAATTGCTATACTGTGTATAAGCATTAAGTCGTGGGGATCAGGTGGCATGTTGGTATTATTGCGGTGTCATTGGGAGTTTGCAACTGTGTTATGGTGTTATACTGTTGCGGTTGTGGGAGGTGTTATTGAAGTATTTTTCTGGTATTGAAGTGGTGTTATTGGGTTTGGCTGTGGCATTAAAATACTATTATTCTAGTTTTTCATGGCATTTAAGTGGTGTTATTGGATATTATTGGAGGTGTTATTGGCTCAAGTTTAGCCCTAATCAAACCCACACCTAACTTAAACCCCTTTCCTACTTCAATTCAACTTATAGACACATTACACCGATAATTGATGGTTTGGTGCATTTTTAGGGATTATCGTGAGGAAATTGGATTATGAATTTGACAACTTTGCAATTACACTTGAAATATGGTGAGGTTGAATTTAATTTTGAATTTTGTGCAGAATTTGATGTAAATTGATGTGAATTTCAATTTGGGTTGATAATTTGGATAAGTTGGAGCAAATAGTGCAGTGTATGTGAAGTGGTGACCAAGCTAACTAAGGTCAAGAAAGGTGTCCCTAAGGCCTCATGATCGTATGGAAGCTCCTTTTTTTAGTCTTTAATATTTTGGTCTCAACTACCCAAGTGTTGGAGGATTATGAACACCTATGTGGGGCTTCATAAAAAAAGTTAAGAAATGATTTAAAATTCTAAAACAGGTGGGTCCCATCATTAGCCTTCTAGGATAGTCAATAGGAAAGTCCTAAGGCTAGATCCTAAGTCCTAAGAGGAAGACTAGAACTCATCAAAAATGATGTCAACAACTCATAAATCCTAGATAATAGTAAGTTTAGGAATGTAATGAAGTTGTAAATTTAAAAAGAATCTAGTTAAACCAATTTTTTAAAAGGCTTCTCCTCACTTTATATAATCTTTTTAATCTCTTTTCTTGCTTTAGGATGTAAATTTCAGTCCTTAGCATAACTTTATGAGGATTACTATATCTGGATAGACATTTTAATAGTTTTGAATTTCACTATCATCTCTCTAAAGTAATACACTCAACACTCCACTTTTAATTTCTTTTCAAAAATTTAAAAAGTATAAGTAGAAAATATAATTTTATAGAGGCTCAATTCTTATCAATTATATATCTAAATATACCTATTTCAACAAGTATATCACTCTTTTAAAAAATAAATGGTTAATTCATTTTTCTACATGTTGATTACAAATTAACTTAACATTAGTCTAGTCTCATTTACATTGAGTTTAAAATAATTAAACTATGTCTTTCCCTTCTCAATATTGTGAAAGTTTCAATTTTAATCTCAACACCTCAAATCTTCTAAATCATGACAATTCAAATTATTGTTGCCAAGGGCAAATAAAATTAAACTTTTAAAAGATTTTTCTCCCCACAAATCTTGATTTTTATCATATATAGCAAATAAAAAACATGAATATAAATGGGGAGAAAATAATTTAGAAATACTTCCTACCACACGTGCCTAGCATCAAGATTAACAAGTATAAACAAGAAATAACACATATGTAGAAGCAAGTAAATCCAAACTAAACATGAATACAAATGAAACTACACAAGAAAGTCTAAATTGGACAACAAGGAAATAATGAAAAGTTGCACAATAATATAGACTAATCACTCATAGTTCGCTATGGTTTTATGTAGGAGAAATCTTGTTTTTCTCTTAATTTGATTGTTGACTCGCATTTCGGGCAAAGTGGAAGTCCTACGGGCGTCTTATACCTGGTGCAGCCACCAATCTCTATAAGAGAAGCCTCGCTTTTCTCTTACTTTGTCTTTCGTCGATCCGCTGTACGCAGGGTCCGAAGACTACTACTCCCGCTCATCACAAGTATGGTTGATACACACGTCCCGTTCATCCTTATGAATGAGGAAAATGTGCTTGTCCCGCTTGCTTTGAACGGATGCGGTTGAGATCCTTCTATGGAAGTGGTTTAGCTTAAAAGCTAGACATTTTTGTGGGTAGACTATCTTCATAGTCTAACTCCCATTTCTACATCCTCACAGTGTGAGAAATTCATATAGCTTTGTCGGGAAGAGGTATGTTGTATTGGCTACAACACCCAGCTTACCTAGCCGATCCGTGCCTAAGCGCATGAAAAACCCCCAGTTGGGTAACATCGTCAGGTGTGTTAACAAAGCCGCTTCTATAGGTTGGGCCACTTCAGGCTTCCTCACATAAGAGTTACTCTATAAGCCTTTGAGAAATTCCCATTGGGGGACGCTTTTCTGAGATGAGCTATTGTGTTCATCCAGTCACTGGGTCCGATTACTTCGTACTACCCTTTTGACAGGAATTACCTTATCAATTTCAAGGAGCCCCCAAGGAGAGTCTCGCTTCACAGACTCCTGGTCAGGATATCCCATGTGGGTTGGACCACTCGGTTCACCTAATTTTAGTGATTCGCTGCTTTGGCAGTAGGCATGTCGTATCAGTTAGAACACTCAATTACATAGCTGATCCGTGCCTAATTGAGATCCTCAATGCCCTTTCGGATTGACATGCTTTCCTCGACAAGGACTACTTTGCTTGTTCTGGAGTAAGTCACCAGCAAGGCCTACGCTTAGCCATGGCTTATTAAAAGCACCCCGAGGTTGGACATTTATGCATCCGACCCTTCTCGATACCTCTACGGTATTTTGACCGATTTGGATAACTTTACTTGCCATCTCGAAGTGCGTGCCGCACTAATTCGAGCACCATGTAGCCTCGATTAGNTCTCTCTCCCTCATCTCACGCTTTTTCTCCGCCTCCCTGCCTCCAAAAATCGCAAAAACAGCCCTAGCCGCCATCGCGAACCCGTGCTCGCCACCAAAGCTCGCCGGGCTGGTCTTCCTCCTTGCCGGCGACGCCGTCTCCGCCGGTCATGTCCATCGGAGCCTCCTCGCCGGCTGAACCCGCGACCGCCACCTCCTCCATCGCGATCTCGCCTCCCTCGCCGTCTGTCTCACAGTAAAGCTCGCCGGCTGCCCTCGTCGAGCTCCTCATGTGACATAGCTCGTAGCTGCAACTCCAGCCCTCCTCAGCGGCTGAAAAGCTTCCTCTCGCCGGATTTCGCGAAGNCGACATAGCTCGTAGCTGCAACTCCAGCCCTCCTCAGCGGCTGAAAAGCTTCCTCTCGCCGGATTTCGCGAAGNCGCTTGTTTGCTGAATATGCAGCTAGGCTGGGAAGATATCAGCTCTCACTTCGGAGCTCCCACATTCCCCTCACCTGACGGCTAACATCTACACTTCAGCACCCAAATGATATGACCGAATTGGGGATTTTAGTCTCTTACTCTAAAATCTCCAATTCTACACCCGATAATATTATTTCCCTATTTATTTGCACCCAACTTCCATGGGCTTTGACCTCCATGAATCTTGGATGTAATTTTCACTTTAGTTGTAAAACTCAACATATTTTAACAAATCAATTGGCCAGATTGAATGTAAATGAAGATCGAAGTGAAAAGATCATCACAATTTCTTAAACATTTTCATGGCTTCATCAATTCAAATTAACATTTCACAAATCTTAAGGCAAAAAGAAAGACAGAGAAAACTACTCAGATCTCATGGGGAAAACACAACAAAACTCAGAATTCATATATAAAATCAAAGTCATACAAACTACAACAATAAATAAAATTATCTCTAATTTCTCCCCAAGAAAACTCGTTGAAGTTCCTCTGAATCTCTTCCTTTCTTTACAGCACACAGAATTCCTCTTCGAAGCAGCAAGGAGGAAGAAATCTCTCACTTTCCCTCCACTCTTACAATCTCTCAAAGAATTCCTCACAATTTAGACTCTCTACACTTGTTTCACATTTCAATTTTTGAGTCTCCCCCCTCACCTGATTTTAGGCCAAAGTCTTCTTTTTAAAGATGTGGATGAGCTTTCCTAAGAGTTGCATACGCATCCCTTCAAAATTTGTCCTCATTCAAAGCATAGTTGGTCATAACTGCCGAGCTCACCATTGGTGGCCTCGAGGGCGCCGCCGGCGGACCTTTTTAATGAATTAATTCCGGAGTCTCAGAAAAATCTCGCTGTCGGCGGGGTCGATGGCGCCATCGACGGGGTCAATGGCGCCGTCAGTGCCCTAGTTCAATTCTTCAAATTTTGGTCCTTTTTGCTCCAAATTCGCTCATTTTCACATCTTTTTGCTCCAATGATCCTATTTCATCATTCTGCAAAAAACATCAAAAAAACCTTTCTTTAAAGTTCAATATCATAAAAAATAGTATAAAATAGGTATGAAAATTTCAACATATTTTCTTTTGGTCAAAATCCCCCAAACTTAACTATTACTTGTCCTCAAGTAATTCAATATATTTTCCTTTGGTCAAAATCCCCCAAACTTAACTATTACTTGTCCTCAAGTAATTTTAGTTCTACATAAAAGTTATGATCTATTGTAATAAAGTTTTAATTCAAAAATACTATAAGTTTGATTTAAGATATATAAAAGTTATGATCTATTGTAGTAAAGTTTTAATTCAGAAATACTATAAGTTTGATTATTTGGTCAAAATCCCCAAAACTTAACTATTACTTGTCCTCAAGTAATTTTAGTACTATATAAAACTTTGGTTAAAATCCCCCAAACTTAACTATTACTTGTCTCAAGTAATTTTAGTACTACATAAAAGTTGTCAGAATCCCCCAAACTTAACTATTACTTGTCCTCAAGTAATTTTAGTACTACATAAAAGTTATGATTAGGGTAGTCAGGATTTAATTCAGAAATACTATAAGTATGAATTAAATAAATATCATAGTGAGATTTCTAGAAAAAATTCAAGAATTGAATTAACTCTGTAGGCACAAGATTATCTAGTCATCAAGTTTAAGAGTTCTAGTCTTCTATTCATTTCAAGAATGACTATATGTTAAATATTATGTCACTTAGAATATTCAAATGATAGGAACTTCATGGGAACACTACTAGTAAAAGATCTATTCCAAAAATATATGTTCAGGAATGTATTTAAGTTTTCCCTTTAGGTAGGTATAGTGAAACCAATTTTTTATTAGGCATATCCTTAAGCTTCTCCGCACTTTCATATATTTTTTTGTCTTTCTCTTCGCTGTTTAATTTGGATTGCTTTCAATCCTATATATTTTTCTTTTCTTTTCAGGGATTGTTTTCAATTCTTTCTTTTTCTTTTTCAAGTGAGGATTACTATATCTCGACAGCCTTTAATGATTTTGAACATCACATTTCTTTCCCTAAATATGAAACTCAAAGCATTTCTTTACCTTAAAAATATTTCATAGCCTTTACATCATTGAGCCCCAATCTTTTCTTCTCAAATGAATTTATAGATTCTTAATACTTCAAAAAATAGTTTCCTTTACTTTAAATATTTAACTATAATCTTATTCTCTTATACTAAATATCTTAAGTTACAAAATTAATTTTCATTACAAAAATATTCCTTTAAATCTACTATAATATTTAAATAGCTACAAAAATATAGTTACCTGAATTAAATTCACTACATAAAATCATATAATTAATTTTTCAAAATATTGAAATAGAGGACATCGAATAGTTAATCTTTTTCTTCCCTCCCCCAAACTTAAATTTTTCAATATGAAATAATACATGTGGAAAGAAAAACTCTAAATATAAATTATACCTCAGTATTTCAGGCATTTTCATCATTCTGAAACTTTTGCAGGCCTTCTCAACATTTCTACTTTACCTGGTCTGTAATATTAGGATCTTTCTACATATATAAATCATTAGAGAAATTTTTGGCTAATGAAAATTTGAAATAAGTATAAAACTAAAACATTAAATAAACACAATATTTCCTAACACAACTACAATACTAAGCAAAACAATTAAAATTAAAATACGAAAATAAAAATCACATTACATTGCAATCCACAAAATATTACTCAACCTATATTAAACTACACATGCAAATTTAACTATAACATTAACTTTATAACAAAAATTAAAATTAATCAAGTACAACATAATAATAAAAATGAAAGTCCAAATACACATAAACATCCATTTCTATCATAAAAAATCACAAAAATAAAAGTACAAGTACAAGTACATCAATTCTATCAAATATCGAAATCCCACACTGTCTTCATCTCCTTGATCAGCAGGTGGATCGGGCTCATACTAAGTATATCGGGGGCACTCAAGAAAAGTAACATCAGGCTCACCTCTGTAGTGTCGGGCCTGAGCTTTGTAATAAGCTACCTAAAAATTTGAATGCCTCTAAAGGTACTCACTATCATAATCATGTCGACGTTCTAACCCTCCAATTATTTCATTTATTAATTCTATGTTCTTCCGCTGCAAGTTCAACTCATTCATCAAATCAGTGAGGGTGAGGGAGCTAGAAGGTGGAAGGTCATAACTTGTAGAGGAAATATCTCTACTAGTAGAAGGTTCTTGACTTCTACTTCCAGTTCTCCATTTCTCATGAGATTCATTTTCAAATTGTCCTTACTAATGGGTTTCATAAGGTAAACTCATTCTTCATCTCCAATTTCTACTCCAAAAAGTTTGCAAATTGTATAAAAAACGTCAGGATGTCCAAGACCTCAACTAATCTCACTCCTTACCTTAGTCAATATATTCTTAAAAATAATTCTCCCCACATTTATAGCTCTATTATTCTGAACACAGAAATTCAGAATAGCTTTATCTCTAGTTACCTCACTATGGCGATAAGTCGGTAACAGAGTAGAAGAAATAAAATAGTGCGACGCTTTAGAGGTTGCATTCAAAATGAAATCAGAAAAATTTACCCATTCTCGCTATTTTATCTTCCATGTTCCTTTTCCATCAGTGAGAAAGTTGATCACACAATTCAGGGGGCCTTCCATAGTACTGAAGGATTCATATTCGCCGCTGTACGAGTATGGGACTTCGTAAAAGGTGTTGATGCGGGCGGTAGTAAATTCAACAGAAAATCCCCGCACTTGAACGATTCCATCTTCAGAATAGAATACATTGGCGTAGAACTCCTTCACAACATTGACATCAGCTTTATTGGTGGTGCAATAAAAGTTTTCCCACCTCGTCTCGGTAATAACTCATTCAATTTCTCCTCCCGGACTCTCAAAAACTCGATCTTGTAAACACTTCTTTCCTTTAAATATTGAAGTAATTCTTGATTGAGCTTTTGCATTGACGAAGAGAGAGTCGTTGAACTTAATTCATCTCTTTTGACATGGAGTCATTTCAATCTAATCAAATTATAGAAAAATTCCAAAATTTAGTTCAAATATGCAAATAATGGCTTCCAATAGTAATTCTAAGAGTTCAACACTAAGATCCATGATATTATTCCCAAATTTTCTTCTCATTCTCAAATTTTTTGGTTCTCCTCAATGTGGAAAAAATTCATGATGAAAATCAAATATTTTTAGTTTGGAGTAAAGCTCTTACCTAGAGATGATCAAATTCGGTGTCAAAAAGCCTTGAAATCGCCTCGCAATCCAAGATCTTTCACACCCTAGGTCAAAAATGGCATTTTTAGGAGGAAGGGGATGACGAATAGTGGCGGTTGACTGGTCAAAATCTCGGTTAAAGGTGTTTTTTTTTTACGAGCTCGCCATCGTCAGAGTCGATGGCACCGTCAGCGCACTCTATTAGAATTTTAAACCTGAGTTTCAAGAAAAATCCGTCGTCGGTGACGTCGAGGGGACCGTTGGCGGGCTCTACTGATTTTGGTTTAAATTCCAGATTTTTGCGATTTCAATTAATTTCAAGCTATAACGACATCTTTTCAATCATTATAGGCATAATTTTAAGTGACTAAATGATGTACTTAACACAAATAAATTTTCACAACACAAAACATCACATTTATATATAAATTCTAAGGGGTACAATATACGTTACATAACACGCCTAAGTTTGGTATTTTCTCAACCTCAACACATTAATTCAGCGTCGCAATCGAAGCCACAACACTCAAAACGCCAAAAAGAAAACATCCTATGCTTAGTCTCAACTAGAGAGAGATTTAAAAGAATAATTCTAAATCAAAGAAAATACAAAGTTCAAATCAAAATACATAGATAGACAAAAAGATAGTAATATAAATCTACTATTCTTAAGATTCAGTACTAGATTCTCCTCTGAGATCACCCATTGATTGCACATGAATGCAGAGGTTATAGAAGGGTCATAATGGAAATTCTTCAGTAGAATCCTCTTCTATTAATTTTATCATCCTCGTCAGTTGTATCAAACTATCTTCTAAACATCCAGAGCGCTCAAAATGTTCTTTCAACCTCCAGTCCAGATGACCGAAGAAATCAGAGATATTATTAATCGCATTCATTACATTTTGTACCTCCTTTTCTAATTTTTTGATTCGGCACAGGATCACCAGAGTCTTGTCAGGAACTAAGGTTTGAACTGATAGTGAATTCTGAGATGATTGATTTACTATAATGGCCATGTCATTTTCATCTTCAAAATTTGGGAATCCCTCAGTTGGGTCCAAAGGCTTCCAAGGTAGAAGTACATTTTCCCAATTTTCGTAGGACACTTGGAACTGACTGTAAAGTGAGAAAATTATGGAGGGGTGTCCAAGCCCATAAGTTGATCCATAAATGATCAGGCCCAAAACTGACTTCACAATTATTGATCAAATATCAATCGGCAGTCCCCTTTGGATGCAATAATTTAAAATAGCACTTTTGCTAGAAACTTTACCGATCTTTATTGTCGGTAACAGTCTCGCAGAAATGAAAAAGTGCCAATGTTTCAAAATGGGTTCCGCAGTGTCACAGAAAAACTAACATACACGTTTTCTCTCATTTCCCAATCATCAGTTTTGTCCGTTAAATATTGATTATTTCATTCATCTGGTCTCTTATCGGGACGAAATTGGAATAGTGGCAGACAGGAATGTTCTCGATCATGTATAATTCATTGATTCGTGCAGGAGTGAAAGTGATCAATCTACCTCGCACATAAACAACTCCCTCGTTGATTACATGTAAATTTACATTGAATTCTTTCACCACAGGAACAACCACGGCAGCGGTAGTGTAGCACAACACTTCCCATCTTCACCGCACTATCATCTCTTCAATTGTTCTAGAGGGATTATTCAATCCGCGATTTATGAATCCTCCTTCCTTGATCAATCTTTCTTCGTCAGTAACTTGTTGAAGATTTGCTGCGCTTCCGCACTAATAAACTTTCGTCGATTAAAAACTCGCATTCTGGGATTATCAGGAGAATTGGACACCATAGGAATGAATTTGGTTGAGTTTCACTATGTTTTTGGGGGAAAATATGAGCTAGGAATCGAATTTGGGAGTTTAAAAGGGTAACTCCCGCCGAAAAACCACCAAAAACCGCCATTCAAACCAAGTAACCGCCATCTCACCGGTCTCGCCGTCAATGAGCCTTTGTATTTATTTTGCCTGGACTCTCGGGGTAAACCCGCCGTCGGCGGCGTCGAGGTCGCCGACGGCGCCCAAGGCAAAAATTGCACAGTTTCGCTCTGGTCCGAATGCGTTTCAATTTTTCTCTATGGATCCAATTCTTATGATGATTCAAGGGTAAAGAAGAGTAGTAGAGCTTAATACTACCATAAACCAACTAAAATTTCAAATAAAAATTACTATAATCACAATAAAAATAAAGATAACTATGGGTTGCCTCCCATAAAGCACTTGGTTTAGTTTCATCAGGCCCGACCTCTTCAGGTATTATTCAGGTTGACTAATCATTAAAACCTCTTTAAAATTTGGTCTTTTACCCTTAAAATACGGTTTTAATCTGTGTACAATTACTTTAAATCTATTTCTAATTTTTTGATCTTCAATCTCAACAGCTCTATAAGTATTAACTTGAGTCACAGTAAAGGGTCATAACCAACGAGACTTCAATTTCCCAGGAGATAACTTCAGCCTAGTGTTGTAAAGCAAAACTTCTTGTCCTGGTTTAAAGTTCTCTTGGTTAATCTTTCGATCATGCCATAACTTTAGTTTCTCCTTATAAATTCTGTCATTATCATAAGAATAATTTCTTAATTCTTCCAATTCATTTAATTGTAACAATCTCTTCTTACCAGCATCTTTTAAATTATAATTGAATTCTTTAATCGCCCAATATGCTTTTTGCTCCAATTCCACCGGTAAGTGACAAGTCTTTTCAAAAATCAGTTTGTAAGGAGTCATTCCAATAGGAGTTTTATAAGTAGTCCTGTAAGCCCATAATGTTGTATCCAGTCTAGTGGACCAATCTATTCTACTAAGGTTTACAGTATTTTCAAGTATTTATTTAATCTCTATATTAGAAACTTCAGCTAACCCACTGGTTTGAGGATGATATGCAGCAGAGATTCTGTGAATAATATTAAACTTTTCTACCAATCTCTGAATATATTTATTCCTAAAATGGGATCCACCGTCAGTGATAATCATTCTAGGCATTCCGTATCTAGTGAAAATATTTTTCATTAAAAATGTTGAAACACTTTTAGCTTCACAATGAGGTAAAGCTTGTGCTTCAATCCACTAAGAAACGTAGTCTACTGCAATTAATATATATAAGTTCTCAAATGAAGGAATAAATGGTACCATAAAATCTAATCCGCAAATGTCAAAGATTTATATAAATAAGGTTTCTTCATAAGGTACACATCTTCTCATAATCAGATCCTTACATTGTTTATATAAATGTGGTTCATCCAAAAAATATGCTTTCGCATTATGAATGAATTTTCTTTGTTGTTGCAGTGTCATCATATGTGGCAAAATATCACTTACAATATAGTTAACAATATCAACATACTATGCTGTTTTTCACTCATTAATATTATAAAGTTGTTCATCATGGAAACTGTCTGTAATTTCATTATAAGTGTCAGATAATTCATCATTTTCTAATCTTAACAAATGATCAGCAATTTGATTACCAGTTCCCTTTCTATGAATAACCACAAGATCAAATTCTTGCATCAAAAGTGTCCATCTAATCAACCTTGGTTTGTCATTCTTCTTTTGCATCAGATATTTAATAGCAGAGTGATAAGTGTGCACAACACTTTTAGCTCCAATTAAATAAGATCTAAATTTAACTAAAGCTTATACAATAGCCAATAACTCTTTTTCAGTAACACTATAATTAATTTGTGCATCATTAAGAGTTTTACGAGTGTAGCATATAACTTCAAAAATCTTTTCATACCTTTGTCCAAGGACAACTCCAATAGCATAATCACTACCATCACACATCAATTCAAATGGTTTCTCCCAGTTAGGTGAAACTATAATACGGGCGGTGATTAATTTTTTCTTTAATAACTCAAAGGCATTTAAACAGCTTTCAGAAAAATTCAAATTTCTTGTCCTTTTCTAAAAGTTGGCATAGAGGTTTGGTAATTTTTGAAAAATGTTTAATAAAACGCCTATAAAATCCAACATGTCCAAGAAAACTCCTAACCTCTCTAACATTAGTAGGAGGTTTTACTTTTGATATAACTTGAATTCTTGGAGGGTCCATCTTCCGAAGTTTTATGCCCTAATATAATTCCTCCTGTAACCATAAATTGATATTTCTCCCAATTTAGAACTAAATTATTTCTTTTGCATAACTCTAAAACTTTTTCAAGGTAATTTAAGCATGTTTTAAATGATGTTCCAAATTTAAAGAAATCATCCACAAATACCTCCAATCCATCATCAATTATTTACTAAATATGGACATCATACATCTCTGGAATGTTGCATGTGTATTACATAATCTGGAAGGCATTCTTCGAAAAGCAAAAGTTCCAAAAGGACTGATAAATGTTGTCTTTTCTTGATCCTCAGGAGCAATAAGAATTTGATGGTAACCGGTATATCCATCTAAAAAACNCAATGTTGACTTTTCCTGATCCTCAGGAGCAATAAGAATTTGATGGTAACCGGTATATCCATCTAAAAAACAAAAATACTGCCCAGCAAGTCTATCTATTATTTGATCTAAAAAGGGTAAGGAAAAGTGATCTTTCCTGGTGGCAGTGTTTAATTTTCGATAATCAATGCAAATACGCCACCCAGTAACTTGTCTGATAGATATTAATTCATTATTTTCTTTTGTCTCAATAGTCACTCCACTTTTCTTAGGAACAGAATGAATTGGACTTATCCACGCACTATTTGAAATAGGATATATAATTCCAGTGTCTAACCACTTCAAAATTTCGTTCTTAACTACTTCTTTCATCATTGGATTTAATATCCTTTGTGGATCAACTCTTGGTTTATATTGTTCATCTAATATAATTTTGTGCATACAGATTGAAGGACTGATTCCCTTAATATCAGCTAAGGTCCAACCAAAAGCTTTTTTATATCTTTTAGATGTATCTAACAGTCTTTGCTCTTGCAAACTATTTAATTTTGAAGATATAATAACAGGTACTGTAGATGAGTCTTCCGAAAACACATACGTCAAGTGGCTAGGCATTATTTTCAACTTAAGTTCTTGTGGTTTTATAATTGACGAAAATAGATTCTTATCAGTATTTTCTGTAATATCCAGCATCTCAAATCTTTCATGAACATAATCTAATTCTTGATTTTCTAATTCATCCAAAATAACTTCATCACTCTCTTCAAATTTTTCTTTCTCTTCAAAATGTTCTATAAAATGTTCTTTCAATAGATCTTCACTAATTTCCATCCGAAAACATTCATTATCTCTATCAACAGCAGGGTACTTCATAGATTTTGCAATGTTAAAGTCACTTCTTGATATTAACTCTCATAGTTAATTCTCCTTTTTGAACATCTATCATAGCTTTTCCAGTAGTTAAAAAGATCTCCCTAAAATGATAGGTATTTTCTTATCTTCCTCCATATCTAAAACAATGAAATCCATGGGAAAGGTCCCTAAAATGATAGGTATTTCTTTATCTTCCTCCATATCTAAAACAATGAAATCCATAAGAATCTAAAATGATAGGTATTTCTTTATCTTCCTCCATATCTAAAATAATGAGATCCACAGGAAAGGTTAACTCTCATTATTAATTCTCCTTTTTGAACATCTATCATAGCTTTTCCAGTAGCTAAAAATGGTCTCCCTACGATAGGTATTTCTTTATCTTCCTCCATATCTAAAACAATGAAATCCATAGAAAAGATAAATTTGTATGTATTTCTTTACCTTCCTCCATATCTAAAATAATGGAATCCATAGGAAAGATAAATTTATCCACTTTTACTAACACATCTTCTATAACTCCCTTAAGATATGTAACTGAACGATCTGCTAATTGTAGAGTTATAAAAGTAGGTGAGACTTCTCCTAATAAAAATCTTTTGAAAATTGAGAGAAGCATAAGATTAATGCTGGCTCCCAAATCACATAAAGCTCTACCATAAAATTTTTCACCAATAGCACGCGGTATAGTGAAGCTGCCAGGAACTTTTAATTTTTCAAGAAGCTTTTTCTGAATAATTGCACTACACTCTTCGCTAAGTGTAACATTCGTTATCCGTGAACTTTCTTTTCTTGTTCAGAATATCTTTCATAAATTTCACATAATTGGACATTTGCTCTAAAGCTTCTAATATTTACCATTAATTTCTTAAGAATTTATAAAAGCATAGAAAATTATTTCTTCTATTTGAAATATTTACCATTAACTTCTTAAGAATTTCTAAAAATTTAGAAAATTGTTTATTTTGTTTGTGTTGCTTCAATATTTGAAGAAACGGTGGTGGAGGTTTCTCAACAGTAATTTTCATTGGTTTAAGTGGATATTCTAAATCTGGGTATTCATGATCCTTTTCTTTCTTTAAGGAAACGGTGGTGGAGGTTTCTTCACAGTAATTTTCATAGGTGTAAATGGATACTCTAAATCTGGGTACTCATGATTTTTTTTTTTCAGTATCCACTTTCTCTTTTTCAGTTTCCATTTCTTTTTGTACTCTTGTCTCCAATTCTTTTCCACTTCATAATTGTATCGCTTTGATTTGTTCTTTTCCTTGATCTTTAGGATTGGTTCCACATAACTGGGAAAAGTTCCTAATGTTTGGTTACTAAGCGCAGAAGTGATATGCCCTAATTGGTTTTCAATATTCTTAATAGCAGTTCCTTGATTTTGTAATTGATTCATGAATTTGTAATTGATTTCCTTGATTCTGTAATTGTTGACCCATGTTTAATATCAGCTCTTTTGAATTTGTAATTGATTTCTTTGATTCTACAATTGTTGACCCATGTCTAATATCAGCTCTTCCATAAACAACTTCTTCTACTTAATTTGAGTGTTATTGTTAAATCCTAGAGGATAAGAAGGTCTATAGTTAACATTTCCTTGGTTGGATGAATTTCCTAATGGGTTCAATGGGTTGTTTGCCCATTGTTGATTTGTAGAAGAATTATTATCCCAATTAAAATTTGGATGATTCTTCCAATCTGGGTTATAATAGTTTGAATAAGTGTTGTTGGGTCTATTAATAGCATTTAAAGTCTCATATGAAGGTTGAACATCCATAAATTGACCAGATGAATTCTCTTCCATCATAGGAGGTGTTGGAGAATAATTCATCCCATAATGATCAAATTTCTTTGATATTGCAGCAATCTATGAAGCTAACATAGATATTACATTAGAATCATGGATACTAGCTATTCTTTTAGGATTTACCCTTTCAGAGGGCCATTGAAAATTGTTGCTACCCATCTCTTCTATTCACGAATAAGCCTCATCAAAAAGTTTTGATATTAACAAACCACCAGCTGCAGCATCTATAATCGATCTAAGTGATCCCACTAATTCATTATAAAAAGTTTGAATTATCAACCAAATATCTATAATCGATCTAAGTGATCCCACTAATCCATTATAAAAAGTTTGAATTATCAACCAATCTATAATCGATCTAAGAGATCCACTAATCCATTGTAAAAAGTTTAAATTATCAACCAATCTGGGACAAATGATGAGGGCACTTCCTAAAAAGATCTTTAAATCTTTCCCAAGCTTCATATATCGACTCTCGAGTGATGAGGGCACTTCCTAAGAAGATCTTTAAATCTCTCCCAAGCTTCATATATTGACTCTTGATCTAAGAGATCCCACTAATCCATTATAAAAAGTTTGAATTATCAACCAATCTGGTAACGAGCATCTATCATCAATCTAAGAGATCCCACTAATCCATTATAAAAAGTTTGAATTATCAACCAATCTGGTAACGAATGAGGGAATTTCCTAAGATATATTTAAATCTCTCCCAAGCTTCATATATTGACTCTCCATCAATCTGACAAAATGATGTTATCTTAAATCTCTCTCAAGCTTCATATATTGACTCTGATGAATGATTTTATGTCATTTCTAAGTTTAGCAGTTTTGGATGGAGGGAAATATTTGAATAGAAATTTCTGTGAAAGTTCTCCCCAAGTTCTAATAGATCCTAGTGCTAACAAATTTAACTAGCTTAGCCTTATCCCTCAGTGAAAAAGGAAAAAGTCTAAGTCTAACAGCATCGTTTGAGACTCCTTTCCCTCAGTGAAAAAGGAAAAAGTCCAAGTCTAACAGCATCATTTGAGACTCTATCATATTTAAAAGTAGCACACAGTTCTAAAAAACTAGTGAGGTGTAAATTAGGATCTTCATTTGGTGTACCTCCCAATTGATTATTTTGTACCATTTGGAAAATAGCTGGTTTAAGCTCAAATGAATTAGCAGCTACATCAAAATTTTGGATAGATAAGTGTATTTCATCTGCTGTAGGATTTGCATAATCTCGTAGGGGTCTAGGTTAGTGTTCATTCTCTATTTTAGATAATAGCAAGTTTAAGCTCAAATGAATTAGCAGCTACATCAGGATTTTGGATAGATAAGTGAATTTCATCTACTGTAGGATTTGCATAATCTCATAGGGGTCTAGGTTGGTGTTCATTATCTATTCCTTGATTGTTCATTGTTTTCCATTGTATCATAATTTATAGGTTCTCTTCTAAATCTTCCAATCTTTCTAACTGTGTGTTCTAATTCCGAATCGTAGGGCATAAGATTTTCAGGTCTAAATTTACGCATACATTTTGATATGAGTACACATTAAAACGGTTAACTAAATAAGAAAATAAGTTGCAATTCAAGTAAAAAAATTTCTAATAATCCTAATTTGTCTATTACTCTAATTGTAATTTTTGTTACTCACTCCCCGGCAACGGCGCCAAAAACTTGACCACGACTTTATATATGCTTAAAAATAAAAGNTTTATTTCATGGGCCCCGTGTGCCGATGAGCCGCTACCCCTTCGGGATGTGAGAGACTCACTCTCTGCCCGATGGCTTAGCACGAGCTTTGAAGCATCGGGACTGTTCTCACACGGAATAACCTCCCTTTGAGTACCTATTGCCCCAGGTTCACGATAATCCAAGCGAAACTCCTTTTATCGAGAGTATTCTTGGGTCCCCCCAAGATGTAATTAACCAAGTGGGATACGTCCCCTTGGGAGTGCTCTTGACCCCAGAACAGGCACCTACACCTGAATCTCTGGTTATGGGTAGTCTACGTAGGTATTCTTTCGCGGATATCGGTTTAAGGTGCTTTCGTCCGATCTTGTTTGGACGGACACTCTTAACCTATCCTTGCGAGGTTTACCGCACGTAGGCTCTCCACGTTTTGTGTTTTCTCTTGTTTGTCGTTTTGTCGTATGTCCCTTCTTATTCGATTCCTCTCCTCTTTGAATCACTAATTTGATTTGGGAGGGAGATTTATTCGAATAGGGGAATTATACGACGATCGACAAGCTGGCGACTCCTTCTAAAATAAAAGAGAGAAAAACAAACGAAAACAAATATTACTCAAATACATAAATTATAATAATAGATAAAAAAAAGAAAAGGTTTGCTAAATGATGCTTTTATGAAAAGCGCATATATGTTTCACACATAGAACAATATATATTTTAATTCATTATGTTTTTTGAATTTTGTTTTACAGATGCATATTCCAAATCTTAAGTGCTTCATTTTCAGTCATAATGTCATCTAACCATCCGTTGATATGACAGTAAAAGATAAGTAAATCTAAAGACTTTGGTTCATCGGCTATGTGAGATAGAGAGACTACTAATATTTTTTGTGATCTATGCATAAGGGAGGTGGAATTGAGAAATCGACCCACAATTTTTTTTAATAAAGAAGGTTGACATAATATCACAATTAAATTCAAAGAAATAACTGGGAGAGATTACGATAGGATGAAACTAAAGAACAAATGTGATCAATTAAAAAATGACTGGAAACTTTGGAAAGAGCTTAAAAGGGGATCAACTGGATTGGGATGACATCCAGTAAAGCGGCCAATTGATGCACTTGAGGATTGATGGGCACAAAAGTTAGCAGTAATAAAATCACTAATTCAAGTAAATTTTAGAGACATATGTTTTAAATATTATTTATATTTTTTTTTTTGTGATTACAGGTTGTGCTAGGGGCAAAAAAATTCAAATTTACTGGAATTGAACCAGCTTTGGAGGAGAAGTTGGATGACATGTTTACTGGTGTTGTAGCAATACGAACCCATTTTTTCACCCCTAATGAACAGGGTGTTACAAACCTATTAGAGGATATAAAGACAGAGCATATAGGTGATTCAGGAGAAGGTCCCAACCAAATCAACACAGATATCCAATCCACTGATGGAATAAAGCGCCCCGACCTGCAAAAAATAAAAAAGGCTTTGCATTTGTTAGAGGTTCTATTGAGACATTGATTGAAATTTCCAAAACAAATTCCAAAACTGCGAAGGACAACATAATTCATGAGTGTGTTAAGATCCTTAATACATATCCTGACATTAAGGAAGACCAGGATATGTATGTTAAGTATGTCAAGTTGCTAGGGAACTCTACCCGTAGGCAGTTTTTCGAGACCTTAGACCCAGAATTTCGTCTTCCTTACTTGCGCTCTTTTATGAAAGATTGAATGCTATATATGTAACTTCATTGACTATTTGTTTGATGGACGCTTACTGTCTTATTTTCTATTTATGTGATGTACTCGTTTTGTGTATTGTATTTCTTTCATCCTTCAATATGTTAGCTACGTATCGAACTTTAATGTTTACATATGCAAATATCAATGAAATGTGCGGCATGTATGAAACTTTCTTCATATTATATTGTATGAAGTCAAATTTACATGCACGTAATCTTTGTATATTATTTACTAATATTACATTACTATTTGCTATCTAGTTTAAAAGTCTACCTTTCTTCCAGATTTTATATTATGGAGGAAGGTCAAATTAATCAAATTCGCATTGTTACTCTCACCCTTACGATGTTATACCATTACTACAATGCATATGTTGATCGGAACCCATGCATGACGTCCAATAATATTGGAGATAGATGGATCAGAGAGTTATTGCATGGTCACCTAACATGTTTTACAAATATGTTTCGCATGACAAAATTCATTTTCCTTGACCTCCTAAATGAACTTCGGACCCTTTACGGACTTCAAGGATCATCAAGAACAACATCTAGAGAGGTGTTGGCAATAACACTCTACATTTTAACGGAGAATGAATCGATGAGAGGAGCTATGGAACTGTTTCAACATTCATCCGAAACCATAAGTAGATATTTCTCAGCTGGGTTGAATGCACCGGTGAGTCTGGCCTATCAAATAGTCAAACCAGAGGACCCAACATTTCAGTCCATTCCCACACATATTGCGAATGACCCTCGTTATATGCCGTTCTTTAAGGTGCTTCCCATATTTAAATGTTAGTTAATCAAATTTCATAGATATGATCTTAATATTGATTAATTCATTCATACCAGGATTGTATCAGAGCTTGAAAAAATGATGGGGTATAGTTGCTATATAAAGTTTTTTTTGCTGTGGTTGAGCTTGTTTAGTTTTGTATGTGACCAAGGTGGATGCAAATATAATTTTTGAAGCTTGGTTACTTGAAACTTGGTTTTGAATTTATGCCGGTTCTATTTAACTCTGTTTGCATACATAACAATGGAAGCATTGAAGTTATGGATGGTAAAGGATGTTAATTTCTATTCATCTTTCATAGCAATGGAATCACAGTTTTGGTAAAGGAGTTGGAAATTCACCTTATAATGCTATGTATATAGCTTGGATGACCTTATACGTTAAGGGCAACCATTACTATGGTATGGTTATGTATGGAAGGTGAACTTCAGTGTTTGCATTTATGTTACCTTAGCTATTGACTGACCTTTTTTTGTAAATCGACAATTACAAGAATTAGATGACGCTACTAGAAGATTTAAATTTCAGCAACAGTGTCAAACTCTTGACTGCGACTTTATATATATGTGTTTGATTTAATAAAGATGTATAGATATAATATTCATATATGTTAAAAGTCAAATTTATCAACGCAAGTATACGTATCACTCAAGAAATATAGGGCTCTAATGGAGTCCTAGTTATCAGTTCCACAGGGAGAAATAGAATATTACAGACTAAGGCTTAATAAAAAGTAATGCTTCAACTATAACGACGTTCAATTTACTTATATGTCACTAATAGGTAATTAAAATAAGTAGATAATTGAGATAACTAATAAATAACTAATGATAAAAAGCAGGGTTTAATTTGTGATATTCAATATAAAAGAAAGCATCATTCTCCTTGTCAAGAAATTATAGTGAATGGATAAAATGAATTNACAACTGTACCAAATCCTTAATAATAGTCATAGATTCGATAAATTTGGCAAAATAAATATTCAATAATTGGAAAGTCAAACTTATCAACGCAAGTATACGTATTGCTCAAGTAATATAAGGCTCTAATGGAGTCTTAGATATCGATCCCGGAGGGAGTAAGATTAAAACTACAAACTAAGATTTTAGTAAAACAATACTTTAATCATAACAAGGATATTCAAATTGCTTATCTATCACTAATAGACAATTGAAATAAATATGTAATTTTAATAACTATTAAATAACCAATGATACTAATGAAGATTCAAATGTGATATTCAATATACAAGAAATAATCCTTCTCCTTGTCAAGAAATTATAGTGAATGGATAGAGTGAAATAGTTCAAATTATATTGTGCCAAATAGGAGCATACATATTATTTACCCTTTGGTCCAGGCATAAAGAACATTGACTAATCCTACGCTTGTTTACTGAATCTGCGGCTAGGCTGGGAGGATACCAGCTCTCACTTCGGAGCTCCTATGTTCCCCTCACCTGAGGGCTAACATCTAAACTTCAGCACCAAAATGATAGGACTGAATTGAGGATTTTAGTCTGTCACTCTAAAATCTCCAATTCTATGCCCAATAATATTATTTCCCTATTTATTTGCACCCAACTTCCAATGGCTTTAACCTCCCTGAATCTTGGATGTAATATTCACTTTAGTTGTAAAACTCAACATATTTTAACAAATCAATTGGCTAAATTGAAAGTAAATTAAGATCGAAGTGAAAAGATCATCACAATTTCTTAAACATTTTCATGGCTTCACCAATTCAAAAATCTCAAGATAAGGAGAAAGACAGAGAAAACTACTCAGATCTCATGGGGAAAACACAAAAAAACTCAAAATTCATACATAAAATCAAATTCATACAAACTACAATAATAAATAAACTTATCTCTAATTTCTCCCCAAGAAAACTCCTCGAAGTTCCTCTGAATCTCTTCCTTTCTTTACAACACACAGAATTCCCCTTTGAAGCAGTAAGGAGGAAGAAATCTCTCACTTTTCCTCCACTCTTACAATCTCTTGAAGAATTCCTCACAATTTAGACTTTCTACACTTATTTCACACTTCAATTTTTGAGTCTCCCCCTCACCTGATTTTTGGCCAAAGTCTTCTTTTTAAAAATATGGATGAGCTTTCCCAAGAGCTGCCTAAGCATCCCTTCAAAATTTGTCCTCATCCAAAGCCTAGGTTGTCATAACCGCCGAGCTCGCTGTCGGCGGCCTCGAGGGCGCCATCGGTGGACCTTCTTAATGAATTAATTCTGGAGTCTCGGGAAAATCTCACCGTCAGTGGGGTTGATGGCGCTGTCAGAGCCCTAGTTCAATTCTTTACATTTTGGTTCTTTTTGCTCCAAATTCGCTCCTTTTTGCATCTTTTTGCTCTAATGACCCTATTTCATCATTCCTGCAACAAAACATAAAAAATACCTTTCTTTAAAGTGCAATATCATAAAAAATAGTATAAAATAGGTATGAAAATCTCAACATATTTTCCTTTGATCAGCTGTCTTCTTATCGAAAATTATTCTTCGTGGTACTCCGAAAGGGTAGACAATTTAACTTTTGAAGAATTGAAGGATGTGTTGTGTCGTAACCTCTCATAACGGTACTGTCTCTGCCCATTTCGAGAAGTAATTTGTAGTGGCGAGTACGATTATGTCCTCTGGAAGATGGAGGTTCTATCAGACCTATTATGTCTGTGCCCCAATACTTGAATGGACACGAGGGGACAGTTGGGTGTAGCACATTTGGAGGTTGGTTCAAGATCACCCCATGCAATTAACACTGGTGACATCTTCTAGTTGTATTTATGCAGTTGGACATCATTGCTGACCAATAGTATTCGAGTCTGTTGATCTTTATTTTCATCTTCGGCCCTGACTGGTGAGCACCACACAATCCGACATGTACTTCTTTAACAATATTTTGTGCTTCTGTTTTGCTTAAACATCGTAGCCACATCTGGTCAAATGATCTTCTATGGAGAATGTCACTCACTACAGCGTAAGACATAGCCCTTCTTGTAATGTGATGTGCTTCAGACTTATCCTCTAGCAACTTTCTAGTTTCCAAATATTCTATCAATGGCTTACGCCAATCTTCATTGTTATCAGCAACTGCAACCATCATTTCTTTTTCTTTTCCAAGCTTGTATAGATTGTTGAGGTCAACTTGAGAAATAAATTGTCTTCCTTGTACTGTAATATCTACAGAATCCTCTAGGGGACATGCCAGCTCCTTAGAAAATTTTTTTAGAGCGTCAACATGGGTATTATCTCCCCTAGAAATCTAGTAGAAAGTCATGTTGGGGATCTATTCCAGCAGCTTCATGGTGTACCGGTGGTATTCGACTAGTCTTGGCATTAAAATGTTGTATTGTCCCGTGACTTGCAGGATGACAAGTTGAGAGTCACCATAGATGGCAATATCTGTTATGTCCATTGAGATTGCCAACTCCAACCCGATAATTTGTGCTTCATATTTGGCTTCATTATTGATATATAGCTCTGTCTGATGGTATGAGAACCTCAGCATACCCTTATCTGTCGTGATAAAGATCAAACAAATTCTTATTTTTCCTGGTATAATTGTACCTGATCTATGTCTTTTCTTGCTGATGAAGCTCCGTCAAAGTACATCTCCCAGGGTTGCACACTGGAGAATTCCACTTGTAATACTTGTTTGTCTGATAACTCATCATTAAGAGAGGACCAAGTTGGAAGTGGGTGTGCACCGAGTAAGCTTGCTAAAATCTGTCTCTTGATAGCACGGAGGGAAACAAAAGTTATATCAAATTGTAACAAAATTATCGACCATCTTACTAAACATCCCAAGAGTGTTGGTAGGGTCATCAAATAGTGCAACAGATTAACTTTCATGATTAGGCTAATCTTATGAGAAATCATGTAATGTCTAAGCTTTTGGGTGGTGAAAATTAAAGCTAGACAATGCTTCTCAATAGGTGAATACCTTATCTCTGTCGGTACTAGGCGGCGACTCAAGTAGTAGGGTGTGTTTTCTTTACCCTCGTCATTGACTTGTGCTAAGAGGGCTTCAAGAGAGTCGTCTAAGGCTGCAGTATAAAGTATCAAAGGTTTCCCTGGGATAGGGGTTGCCAAAACAGGAGGTGTCATTAAATATTCATAACGTCCTCAAAGGCCTACTAGCGTTTCTCTTCCCAAATGAATTTGTCATCCTTTTTAATTAATGTCGAGAAGGGCTGACACCTACTTAAGATATTAGAAATAAAGTGTCTCACATATGCCAATCTTTCTTGGAAGGAACGTAGTTGCTTTAAGGTTTTAGTTGGAGGCATTTCCAAGATAGCTTTAATCTTATATGAGTTGATCTTGATTCCCCGGTGATGGACAATGAATCATAGAAACTTCCGAGAGGTAACGCCAAAGGCGCACTTTAAGGGATTCATTTTAAAGTCATATTGTTGTAACTGTTCGAAAACGATCCTTAAATCATACAAATGGTCTATTTTTGGCTTTCTCTTGATGACAAAACTATCCACGTAGCATTCCACTTGATTGTGAATCAAATCATTAAAAATCTTTGTAATTGCACGTTGATATGCCGCTCCAGCAATCTTTAACCCAAATGGCATCACTGTGTAGCAAAAAATCTCGATTGGTATTCTGAAGACTGTTAGTGTTGCATCCTTGGGAGCCATCTTGATTTGGTTGTACCTCGACGATCCATCCATGAAAGAGAAAATCTCATATGCCGCTCCACCATCATTTCTGGCATCGGTAACGATAATTGTTCTTTTGGATTTACTTTATTTAAATCTCTAAAGTCGACACAAACACATATTTGTACATTTTTCTTCATAACTGGCACAATGTTAGCTAATCATGTGGGGTATTGTTGTTCTTTTACAAAGTTAGCATCTATTAATTTCTTCACCTTGGTGATGACTTGTTGCTCTATTCGAGACACATTCTTCTAGGAACTTGTTTTATTGGGGTCATATATTTGTCCACCCTAAGTTTATGAACTGCAACCTCTGCTCACAGTCCTGACATTTCATCATAACTTCATGCGAAGTAATCTTTAAACTGTGTTAACAGTTTGATCAATTCTAAAGATTCTTCATCGTTGAGTTGAGAATTTATAAATGTTGGTATATGTCGTTCTTCAGTCCCGAGGTTAATTTCCTTCAATTCATCAATAGTTGATTTAATTTCCTCCTCAAATTATGGCAGAGCATCTTCTATCAGCTGATCAGTAAAATCATCCTCCATATTGAGGCAATCCTTCCCTGATTCACTAGTAACAACCATGCAAAACTCTGAATCATCAGCTGGTCCGACTGTACCAAATCTGAGACCCTGTTTCAAGTTGAGAGTTAGACTTTTATTATCCCATAATTTTTTAAAATGTTGTAATTTACCTTTTGGTATTTATTTTAGCAAATTCCCATGTTGAATTAACTTTTGTACACTAAGCAAAAAATAACCAAAAGGCAATTCCACTGATTCATTAGGATCCTCATCCAAATTTACATGATTTTCAAGATTAGTAGAAGTAGAAGCATGATTAAACTTGATCATCTTTGAACCTACACTACAGACTTCCTTAACCTTTAAACTCTCGACCTTTTGAGGGAGAATCGGAGTAAGGGTCATGGTGTCACATAGTGGTTTATCCGATAATACATCATCTCATATTCGCTCTACTCTGTATCTTCTAAGGATATCTTATACTGAGGTTTCTTCTATTTTGATATTATTATTTCATCTTCAGAACTGTCTTCATTACCAATGTTGATGGTTGGCCTAGTCCGTTCAACAATTAAATTGGTTCTTCCTCGTCCACGTTTCCGGCCTCAACCTCGGGTGCGCGGACTAAAAGAACCCCCACTAATTTGCTGTAAAAGAGTGATGGAAGATTGCTGAAGTAGAGTTGAATGGCTTCCTCTTTATGATTATTCTGAATCTTCACTCTTATTTGTCACAGTTTCACAAGAGATGATAGTTTTTTTAGGCGCGTAGTAGGCGACATCTTCATTAATACTGACTTCATGCACTAAAAATAATTGTAGAACTCCCTTGATGCAATGTTCTTGTCCTTCTTTGTAGTACTTGATGCAATGATGTAGAGACGATGGAACCATGTTGTGTTCGTGAATCCATGGTCGGCCAAAAAGAGAGTTGAAAGAGGTCTCAGCGTCCATTATATGAAACTTAGCGGTTGTCACTAGTTCTCCAACCTTTGTAAGTAATGTAATCGATCCATGGGCTCTCCCTCGCTTTTGATTGAATTCTCTTAACATCATTTTATCAGTCGTAAGCTCTTGGGCTTCAATGTCCAAATAGGCCAATGTCAGTAGACTCATCAAATTGAGTGATGCTCTAGGATCTACTAAAACTCTGGACAACACAAATCTATCAATGTTAAAAGAGATGTAGAGTGGCGATTGTGCTCGGTAGTACCAAGCAACAAATCTTCATCTGTAAAGGTTACCCCAGACTGTTCTTACAATGAGCAAACTTCATCTGAGGATGTGTCGGCCAACTGGGCTAAATAAATCTCTAGGTTAAGCAAAGTTGTAACCAAAGACTCTCTCATCTCCTTTGATAGGATCTGAAAGTCGTAGATGCTTAATCTGGCTGAAAACATCCTAAGATGAGCTAGCACGTTGTAATCCACTTTGTATGATCCTCTAAATTTCTCTTGATTATGTGTTTCTCCCACTGGCAGAGGTGGAGGTAGCTCTTCTTGAGTTATTATTTACTTTCCTTTATCTTTTGGAGCTATTCTTAGGGGTAATACTTTCCCACTCCTCAAGTTTCTTTTATAATTTCTTCTTCTTGAGATATCATTGTTGAATCTTCTGGTGTTTCTTCTTTATCAAAAAGATCAAATTTGATGGCAAGCGGTGCACCATAGCGCTCGAGGATTGGTTCCTCACTCCCGGCGATGTCATACGCGGTATTATTGATGTCTCCTTCGATCTTGTTAGCGAATTCATCAGACTCAAGTATGATTTGAGGATCATTTCAGGAATCAAGATTGAAGTTAGATTGGACATAATCGATTACGTTATCATTAGAAAAAGTTAAAACGTAGCCGAAATCATAATCATTATATTCGTAAGACCCTAGAGGGGTAAAAAGATAATCATACAAAGTCAAGTGTTTGAGGATTTTCTTCCCCAAACCTGAGACAACCAATCTAATAAAGGCAGCCCCTATCCTACCCCTTGTGTTATTAGTATTCTTAGTGGTGTTCTTCTTCTTCTTTGTCTTTGGTGATGACGGATCTACTGGTGGAATCTTCAACTTGGGCTTGGCAGGCTGAAAACTCTGAACGGAGTCTTGTTTTGATGCATCCTAGATCTGGTTCAGTATTTTTCTGGATGATTTTCTACAGACTGTGCTCCATCCATCTTTTCAAGTATACGGGTCAATCAAAGAGATTAGCTCAGCCAAAATCATATTTATGGAACCTTTTTCATGTTCTTTTAAATATTTTTTCAGGATTGTTATATTCTCTTCTTTAAGGTTTCTCTCGAGCCAATCCTTGAAGACAAAATAATCTTCTATAGTGTGCCCTAGCAATTTGTGATACGGGCAATAATTTAGTTGATCCTTCTTGTCAACTTCTTCAGGTTTCTTCGAATCTGGTAGTCTAAACTTCTTCATCAGACTTCTGAATATCTTGGGTACTGCTTCATCTTTGAATGAGTACACCACATTCCTTCATTCTGCAATGGACATTTTCTTATTCTCTAGTCGATATGATCCTCCCTGAGATGGTTGCTAGTTAGACTGGCCATACTGTTGTGTTTGTTGTTGAGTGTTCTGTGATGCCGACTGCCAAGGATTTTCTGCATGTATCTTCATTGGTTGTTTTCCTTTATTGACAGTTGTCACTATTCCAAACTTCTTTTCAAATATTCTAATTGCCTTGAATTTCTCATGAGAATCCATATGTTTAATTTCTTCTTGGAGACTGCTGGCCTTATTGAGTAGTTTCTTGAAGGATTTAATGGTGAGTCCCTTAAGCATGAAAGCTACTGGCCCATGGATGCTTTTGAGTAAGATCTCAATCAAGTGATGTTCTTGTAGCTGAGGTTCACATTTCGTGTTAAGGTTTCTCCACCTCAAGATGTAATCCACTAAAGTACCATTGGGCTTTTCCTTTTCATTCATGAGAACTCCAATAGACACATGATGTTCTGCTCCGACAATTCTTTTCACAAATAATTGTTCCAGCTCGGTGAATGTTTTAACTTATCTGTTGAGTAACTCGACATACTAATCGAATGCAATCCATGACAGACTGTTGACAAATTATTGGAAGAGTAAGGCTTTGTTACCTCTTATGTTGCCACAATTGGCTTGAAAATGTGCTATGTGTTTTCTGGGATTTCCAGTCCCATCAAATATCTTAAAATTCAGGGACACAAAACCTTTAAGGAAGGGTGCAACATCAAATTCTTCAGGGTAAGGTCTGCCTTTTAAAACCAATGCACCACCCTTAGATTGGGTTAAGGCCTCCCGAACTTGCTCGACCATTTGTTTAAATTCCTTCTCTAGTATGGTGCTTGATGGAGAATCTTTCTTTGGTTGCTCATCCCTGTTTGTTGAAGAAACTTCCCTTCTTTCATCTGTGATATGTATAATCTTTGGTTGGCTAACCTCTGGAGAGGCTAACTGTAGTACTTGAGATTTTCCTTGAATTGTGGCCATGGCGGTCATGGCTGCGGCCATCTCTTCTATCCTTTTCTCCAGTTGGCTGACTTGCTAATCCATTAGGAGGATAGCTCTATGCAGCTTATTTACGGCGTTCTCTTCGATGAGAAGTTGAGCCTCGTGCGCAGATGAAGTGGCTCTGGTTCCAATGACATGAACATCCATGAAATCTTCTTTGAGGTAATCATTGAAGTCAAAATCTTCATCATCTTCCATGGAAACTTCATGTTTTTTAGCCAAATTGGAAATCTTGAACCTGAGCTTTTCGACCTTTTCCTCGATTATTGATTCTTGGATTGTCTTAAAATCTGGAGGACCGTGTTGGAGTTCCTCCACTTGTTCTTCCATCTCGCTGATAATCACTGTGATGACATCAGATATTTTAGACCCTGACTTCATTCCGTGATCTCGCTCTGTAGGCTTACTGGACTGTATCGGTAGGACAACCTTGGGTATCCATGCCTTTTTCTTTAACGATGATGTCTTGAGATAGAATGTCTCAGGAGGAACATCGATATGTTGAAGAGAAGTATGCTCCCCACGGTGCAGACCAGATACGACATCTTTTCCCTTGAGAATTTAGGAACATCCTTGTAGTGGGTGATAGGCAGAATTCTTTGACTTAGACGTGGCTTAACTGGTCGACGACCTGCGGTCCTATTAACGGTAGAATTGGTGGTGACAATAGCGGTATCAAATCTGCTCCCCAAATGAAACCAGACAGAATTACGAGCACGTAAAGTTTCAGTTGACTTCTGGGAGCATCTGGAAGATCTGACGTCCTTTAAGATTTCTTTCTTCATGGGAGGGGATACTGCATGTCCCACTCATTTAATTAGTTCACTAACTAAACTGTCTTATTTGGGAGCTAGCCTCTAAAAAATTGAACTGACTCGGGTGATCGGAGCAGGCTTCTTCCTCTCCACACTATGTCCATGAAGTGACGGTAAAGTAGCGGTAATCTTCTGGATACTCTCATACCAATTGGTATCGATTAAAGGGTGGAATCTACTTCCTTGTAGAAGTGGACAAATCTCTGATAATCTTGACTCATTCTAGTGAGGATCTTCTTCAACAGTAGGTACGTCTTTAGGAATCTGGGCTTTAGTAGCCCTCTAAACCTTCCTGTTGCAATTTATCCTTTGGGTTTGGGTTAACTGGAAGTTCTCGAACTCGATCCGATTTCAAACACTGATGGTTGGACGACCAACCCACCAGTCTGGTCTTCAAAGATCATAACTTCTTTTCCCTTAGCAGCAGCGGGAACAATAGGCTTGGTAGGTGCTGTGATGGCAGTGCTCTTCACTCTCTGATAAGAAGGAAAGTCTTGAAGGCAGTTCAAGTTGAATTGAGCTGACGGCTCCTGGACTTCTGGAGCGGTGACTTTCATGAAGACGAATAAGCTTTCCCACGGATGACCTCGAGATCTTCAAATTCAGCTCCAAACTTGATGGTGGGAATGACATTGTGGGCAATGCGGCTCGTCGGTAAGTTGTAGGAAAAAGTTAGCGTTGGGCACGCTGTTGCAGCATCTTTAAAAGAGAAAGCTCTGGGGTCAAGTCTTTAGTTAAAACTTCGTAATCTTAGTGCGAGCACTAAAAATTAACAGAGGTCGAACTGTAGACCGGGTAAGTTTTTTATTTAGTATTTGGGGATTTTAAAATTTTAGTAAAAGTAGTTTAAAAGTAAAAATTTTTTATTAATATAAGGAAATTTTAAAGCTTGCGTAACACGACACAATTTGATTTAAGTTGCAAATCATCAAATCAAACTCAAAAAGGGGATGTGAAGTGTTTAGGATCCAGTGCCGGACCAACTTAATAACGCGTAATTCCTAGGTGGAACTAATTCACCAACACACCTATTGGGGGTCCAACCCCACATGAAGATTAAAAATTCCTTAATGGCCTCCTAAACCTCCCTTTTTAAAGGTGATTGAACAGACGTTCTTGAAGTCCAAAGAGTTGGTCGTACTTTCTCAAGATAGAAATGGGCAAAGTAAGCCAACAAAAGAAGGGTAATTTGGTCCATAAGGGACATGAACACATTACCAATATATGATGATAATATTTAATGATTTAAATGGAGAGAGAAACAATTCCCTAGCAGAGCTGCTAGAAGCTGTCGACACTATTTTGGTTGGAGGAGTTGCTCGTTGGAACCTGTCGGTCACCAGAATCAAAATCCCGCCGCCCGCTTCGGAAGGACATTTTAATTTACATATATATATATANTGAAATCAATCGGACCCAATATTTTTCATAGTTTAAATGAAAAAGCATTATACCTCAAACCTTGGATCTATCCCAAAGGATAAATACAAGACTTGAGGGTGAGACTTGATTAAATAAATTAAGAAATATATGACATCCATTTGGTCTGTGAAACTGTTTTATTAGCCGACAATTTTCCTAATTTAATATGAAGAATTAAATAAGGTTTATTTTAAGATAGGTTTGGAAAAGCTTCCTATAAAGGCAAGCCCATTTAGATAATTAGATCTTAAATGACCATAGTCACTTAAGAAAACTCTCAATAAAAATCATAAAATATTATCTTCAAGGAATTCAAAAGGATAGGACTTTTAAACGAATCAGATAAAGAGGTGTGAAATGAGAATGACTCAAATTTGGAACCTTTTATTGTAGAATCCAAATGAGGAAGAACTAGAGGATGTCATAGATCCGTTGGAGAACCTCAGTGAATTCCCAGTCTATCCTATTATTTGGCTTTAGTTTTAAGGAGAAATTATTTGAGTGTTTCATCCTGTCAATTTTTTTATTTAGGGCTTACATTCATGTGAAAAAATTATGCAAATATCCTGGAAGATATGAGTATTTAGATCATGACGAACGACAAGCTTGGAATCCTAAGACGAGTTAGGGCTTATATTATACAACAGAGCTATAGAAAGGCCTAAAGATGAGGTGAGGATTTATGTTGAATAAGGAAACTACCTCGAAGTCCTACGGCTTGGTTGTTTAATTCTAAGCAAGGAAATTGGTTTAGCTGATGTAGACGTGTTTTGCTGTTGAAGATGGTTGTGTTGCCCACCATGCTAGCTCCAAGCTCTTTGACATGATGAGTTTAAGTTTTTTAGTGTGTCAAGTTATGATGTCAAATCAAATGTCCCTATGGTTGTAGTTCTTTAAATGTTATGGGGCATATTAAAGAGCATGAGAGTGACACCGGTTAGGATTCACGGTTCTCGCATCTCGGTACCACTATTTTCTATTAGATTCGCGTAGTCAAAATAAATTTGCTAAACTCCACTTAATAAGTTCCATACTTTCATTTTGACCGTGGGAAGCCTCGTTAACAACCTTAGGTTACCTCCTCCGAAAGATTCCCTATTATCTGATAGAGACGTCTTAATTTAGTTACAATTGTTGTTTTGTGATGTTTTTTATTAAATTTTGAGTTATTTTATATTTTGAATGTTGTGGCAGTCAATTTTATCTTAGTTGATTTTAGTTTTGCTTTTTATTTTGCGGCTATCCTACCTGTTTTAGTTTTCATGCAGGGTGACATCGTTGCTTAACTTGCAGGTTTGTGTTTTTTGTTCATACATGCAGGTGAGTAAGTACAGTAACATTCTGAAAAGTAAAGTACGGGAAACAAGAAATGCAGGTAAAATAAAAGCGTACCTGGATGGTCTTTTCAACATCTTCAACTGAAACTCAAAATGCATGTGAGAGCATTTATATGTTAAAAGCATTTCATGTAAAGCGGGGAAATAAGGTTCAGGTGATCTACCAAATCCTAAATCATATCTTTTTGAACCCCTATTAATTCATCTGAGGATGATTTCATTAAGCAAACACACTAAGTTTATTAGACCTCAAAGGTATCCAAAAGTTCGAAAGGAAGAAGCAGGTCCATGCTTCCCTCTCGCCGCCTTGTGAAAAGTCTCGAGCTCATTTAAACTTATTATGTTGCTCAATAATTCATCCTGTAAATACCTCTTGTGTTTAGTGAACATCAATCTTTTAATTATCTTTAAGAGTAGTGTGATTATCATTTCTCATTTAATTTGAGAATTATGTGGGTGAAGACCCTTAAAAGGGGAAAATTAATTCTATTAATACACTTTGGCAACTTTAGCTTTAACTTGGGCTTGTAGTGTTTTAAAGGTGCTCAATTTCTAGTTACATTCACTTTTCTAATCCTCATTTAACCAAATTTGATTTAGCCTAGGTCACTACTAAGCCCTTAGGACCTTGGTGGACACATTAGTAATCTTTGAAAGAAGTTGAATTTCGAGTGATAGTAATTCATTATCAAAACATTTGAATGTCATTTGAACATCCAAAACCATACCCCAAAGTCTAGGATCCTTTGATTTACTAGACTTCCAAATTTTAATAATTTAGGAAATTGCAAATTTATTCCTTAATTAAGAAAAGTGAAATTGGTTTCTACCAATTAATTCCTTATGTTTCAATCATATGAATATGTTAATTAAAATCAAAGATTACCCATTTCGCTTTCTTGAATTAAGCCTAAATGGTAATTAGGGCTAAATTTCCAAAATTGCACTTTTACCCTTAAGGCTTTATCACTTCATAATTCATCAAATTTAATTCAAATGAGTTTGAAATTCTTATCCCACATCAATCATGAGTGAATTAAGACATCAAAAGGTGAAAATGTGATTTTTCAAAATTTAATTTAATTTACATGATTATTTACATGCAAAAATAGGATTTTCCAAAGAAAATTCAATAACTTGATTAAGATAAAACCAAATGACTTAAAATTTTTACTAGAGGTATACTTAGACCAGGCAACCACTTGGACCAAATTTCATACTTTTTAGAGTTGTATTTGAATTATTAGAATTATTTTAAGTTTTGGAGTATTAATTAATTAAAAAAATATTTCAAATGTGGAAAATCAAGTTTTTCATTTTTATTAAATGTCACTAAGGTCAAAGAACCCAGAAAAAAAAAATTTAATATTTTTATGATTTTTTTTTATTTATTAGAATTATTTAAATGAAAAAATAAGAAAAATCTTTTTTTAGCCTTTGAAAATTATTTTTAAGCTTTAAAATTCAATGTCTTCACATAGAAAATTAGGAAAAATATTCCAATTGCTCCTAAGTGCTTAGGAAACAATTTAGAAAATTTCCATGATTTTATTTAAAATATGCTAAGAAAATAAAATTTTTATTTTAATTAAAATTTTATTTTTATAAATTCGTATGATCACAGAGAGCTCCCAGAACCAATTTTATAATTTTTAAGTTATATTTTGATTGTTGAAAATTATTTTAGTGCCAAAAGCGCTATTTCATTTAGAAAATCAGATTAGGTTGCCAAATGAAATCCAAATGTTTGAAATTTTTATGGGGATTCCTATGAAATTTAAACTACAGTGGAGAATTAAAATCAAGTCATTTAGATGTTTATTTTTCCCAAATTAATTTTCTTTGTATCTTAGGGTTTTATGAAAATTAGGTGTGTTCTTAATGATTTAGCTCATGAAAAATTTTTCTTAAGGTTCTTTGGTCATAGTGAACCTACCAAAATTTTCTTGGTTTTTTCTAAGCAACATGTTATTTACTATGATTAAATTATGCAAATGTTAAACATAAACTTGAAGAATATGGATCTCTGACTAGGGGTCTCCTCTAAATTTGGAAAAATCAGAGAATATCACTAATGACAGAGGCAACAACATCTCAAAATATCAAGCCATGGCGAAATACTTGAATATATGGAGGATCACAATACTCAAAATATTATTTAATTAACTGAAAATAAAATATACATCAAATAATCTTCAAACCATTTTCACATTATTCTCCTTGTTCATTGAGCACTAGGTTATTTTTCTTTTATTTTTCTGATTTTTCTACACCAATATATGGATTTTTGAAGGTAGATGATTTACTTAAATAAAAAATAACCCTATTTTTCTAGTTAAGCATGCGGTGCCGCATCAACCTACGGCAGCTCCGAAGCTCTACACGACGTCCTCTGGTTCGGCGTCTCCATCTACCTCAGTGCTGACTCGGCCCATGGTTCATGTATAAAGGCACTATTCAGCTCAACCTCATTCATCCATCTAATACACGCTCGATTGAACAACTCCATGTTATCGTCCCCGATAGCCAAAACTCGTGAACCGTTCACATTAAAAGCTTAAGATCTCACTCATTTATTAACCAAATGACCCCAAGTTTGTTCCCATACACTCGTTTAAGTAAGAAGATCATATATATACAATAAACATGCCATTAAACTAACCATAAACACATGGAGAATCAAAATAAGCTCAGGAAGAGGGGAAGTTCAATACCTTTGCTTTGAGAAGGGAAGCTTCAATCAGAGGTGCTCGTCACGTTCATGGAGGTCTGAGGCTAGAGATTGAGCCTTTTTTCGTGGTGAAAGGCCTAAATCCAAATTCAGTCAAGGCCAAATTTGGGTGTTGATCAAAGTCTAGAGTAGAGGCTCTCTATGAGGGGGATTTGATGGAGCTTTGTCTTCTTTCACTGTGGGGATGGTGTGTGCACTAGCAATTTGATTTTTGTGGAGTGTGGAGCTATGTAGAGTTATTTCCTGGTTTTTTGAATAAATTTGAGCTCTAAACTAAGCTTTCACAATGGGGATAAGTGGGGGAAAATGATGGGTTTAAGCTGAGGAGGAATTAGAGAGTCTCTGGGATCAATTTTGCAAAGTTTTCGTAAGAAAATTTTAGCTCTCTTTTAATTGACCATGGGGGTGAGGTTTAAATAAAATAGCTTGGGGTGGCTGGCATGGTCTCCATTTGGTGCAATGTGAAGCTTAGGTGGAGCACTTCAAGATGTTATACAACAATCAGAGCTAGACACATTGGATGGGTGAAATTGGGTTTGAAATTTGGCTTAAGGCTCTTGATTTTGGCTCTTCCAGTGACTAGCGTGGCTAGCCATGGTAGGGGAGGTGGCTAGGAGGTCAAGTGAGCTAGAGGAATCTGTCACAATAATTAATTTGAGCTGGTAATGGGTTTTGGCAAAGATATCTTTGGCTTAAGCAATTTAGGAAACAAATCCCTTGATTTAAGGGACCTTTGGTACATGGCTCATCTAGGGTAGATTAAGTGAGTTTAGCTTGGTCACTAGGGTCCAAAAATTGGCTGTATAAGTCTTGGCTTGGTCAATTTGACATGGCTAGGTCAATTTTGGTACATGGCTCACCTAGGTCAATTTTGGTACATGGCTCACCTAGTCTAGTGGGTTTAGGGGACCATCTACATGAGTCTCCCAAAAGATTAAGGGATCAAAGTCAACAAATACTGGGTTTAGGGTTGTGAGGGATTGTGAGTGACAGTGAGTGTAGTGAGTGAAAGTCAGTGCCTTAGCCCCAAATCAGCACCTAGGGTTAACCCTAAGGTCAAATAGTCCTATGGGAACTTTCCTTGAGCTCGCCCATAATGACCCAACCTACTAAGTGCTAGAGGTTAGGACCAATATGTAGAGCTTCAAGTTGAGTAAAGAAGAGGGTATAATTTCTAATGGTGAGGGTTCCTTTTATAGTTTTCTAGGAATAGTCAACAGGAAAGTCATATGGCTAGTCAATCGGCTACTAAAGAGGAAAAACTAAACCTCAACCAAAAGTGAGGTCAACATATCCATAGGATCTAATAGTTCAAATTGTTCCTGAACATAATCCAATTCTTTGTTACTCACTTTTATAGATTATGTTGATTTATATCCTCATCTTCATATTTCAAATATCCTTCTTTAGTTTTCTTTCAAAAGTTGTGAAATATTCATTCCTTAAATAATCATTTATTGTCATCTGAAGCATTCACCATCTCTTCCTTTTGCTAGGTATCTCATTGATTTTGTGATAATAAATGTAGCTTATTGATCACTGACTCTTATTGTTAGCTCTCCTTTCTGCACATCAATCAAAGCTCTTCCAGTGGCAAGAAATTTTCTTCTTAAAATGATATGAATTTTTTTTATCTTCTTCTATATTTAACACAAAAAAATCCACATGAATGATAAATTTATCAATTTTTACCAAAACATATTTGTCGGCGCTATTTTTGGTTGGTGGGGAGTTTCCCGTAAGAAGCTTTCGGTCACTGGAATCAAAATCCCGCCGCCCGCTTCGGAAGGATGTTGAAGTATGAAATCAAACTGACCCCATATTCTTCATAGTTTAAAAGAAAGAGCACTATACCTCAAACCCTGTATCTATCCCAAAGGATAAACACAAGACTTGAGGATGAGGCTCAATCAAACAAACTAAGGAATATATGACATTCGTTTGGTCTGCAAAACCTTTATATTTGCCAATAAGTTCCCTAATTTAATATAAAGAATTAAATAGGGTTTATATTAAACTGGGTTCGGACATGCTTCCTATAAGGGCAAGCCCTTATAGTTAATTAGATCTTAAATGACTAAAGTCACCTAAGAAGACTCTCGATAAAAATCAAGAAATATTATCTTCAAGGAGTTTCAAAGGGTAGGACTTTTCAATGAGATCGGACGTAGAGGTGTGAAAAGGGAGTTGGTTAAGATTTGAAACATTTTATTGTAGAGTCCAAAGGAGGAAGAACTAAGGGATGTCATGGATCCAGAGGCGAACCCGAGTGACTTCCCCGGTGACTTCCCGAGCTATCCTAATGTTTGACTTCAGCTTTGAGGAGAGATATTTAGGTGTTTCATTCTGTCAATTTTATTAATTAGAGCTTACATTCATGTGAACGATCACACAAATAGCCTGGAAGATGTGAGGATTTAGGTCGTGACAAACGATAACCTCAAAATCCTAAGACAANGATCTTAAATGACTAAAGTCACCTAAGAAGACTCTCGATAAAAATCAAGAAATATTATCTTCAAGGAGTTTCAAAGGGTAGGACTTTTCAATGAGATCGGACGTAGAGGTGTGAAAAGGGAGTTGGTTAAGATTTGAAACATTTTATTGTAGAGTCCAAAGGAGGAAGAACTAAGGGATGTCATGGATCCAGAGGCGAACCCGAGTGACTTCCCCGGTGACTTCCCGAGCTATCCTAATGTTTGACTTCAGCTTTGAGGAGAGATATTTAGGTGTTTCATTCTGTCAATTTTATTAATTAGAGCTTACATTCATGTGAACGATCACACAAATAGCCTGGAAGATGTGAGGATTTAGGTCGTGACAAACGATAACCTCAAAATCCTAAGACAAGTTAGGGCTTATATTGTATAGCAGGGCTATGCAAATGCTTAAAGATGTGGTGAGGATTTACGTTGCATAAACAATCTACATCAAAGTTCTATGGCTTTGTTGTTTAAGTCTAAGGAAGGAAGATTGGTTTAACTGGGGAAGATAGGTTTTGCTGTTGAAGATGGCCGTGGTGCCCACCATGCTAGCTCCAAGTTCCTTACCGCGATGAGTTTGAGTTATCTAGTGTGTCAAGTTATAATGTCAAATCAGGTGGCCCTATGGTTGAAGTTCTTTAATTTTTACAGAGGGCATATTAAAGTTGATTGGAGCGACACCGGTTAGGATCCTACGGTTCCCTCATGGAGGGGTATATTAAAGTTGATTAGAGGGACACCGATTAGGATCCTACGATTCTCTCGTTCCGACACCACTACGTATTAAAGTTGATTAGAGCGACACCGGTTAGGATCCTACAGTTCCCTCGTTCCAGCATCACTATTGTTATAATATCAAATCAGGTGGCCTTATGGTTGAAGTTCTTTAAATTTTATAGAGGGCATATTAAAGTTATGTCAAATCAGGTGGCCTTATGGTTGAAGTTCTTTAAATTTTATGGGGGCATGTTAAAGTTGATTAGGGTGAACACCGGTTAGGATCCTACGGTTCCCTCGTTCCGACACCGCTACTTTCTATTGGATTCACTTAGTGTCGAGTTAGGATCCTACGGTTCTCTCATTCCGGCACCACTTTTTTCTATTGGATTCACTTAGTCCAAAATTAGGATCCTACGGTTCCCTCTTTCCGGCATCACTATTTTCTATTGGATTCACTTAGTCCAAATGATGGGTCCTACGGTTCCCTCGTTCCGGCATCACTATTTTCTATTGGATTCACTTAGTCCAAATGGTTTGCGGTTCCCTCGTTCCGGCATCACTATTTTCTATTGGATTCACTTAGTTCAAATGAACTTACAGGTCCCTCGTTCCGGCACCACTATTTTCTATTGGATTCACTTAGTCCAAATGAACTTACTAACTCGTTCCGACATCACTATTTTCTATTGGATTCACTTAGTCCAAATGAACTTACTAAACCCAACTCTCGTTCCGGCATCACTATTTTCTATTGGATTCACTTAGTCCAAATGAACTTACTAAACCCAACACGTTCCGGCACCACTATTTTATATTAGATTCACTTAGTCCAAATGAACTTACTAAACTCAACTTAATGAGAGGCATCACTATTTTCTAATGGATTCACTTAGTCCAAATGAACTTACTAAACCCAACTTAATGAGTTCGAGGGCATATTAAAGTTGATTAGAGCGACACCGGTTAGGATCCTACGGTTCCCTCGTTCCGGCACCACTATTTTCTATTGGATTCACTCGACACCGGTTAGGATCCTACGGTTCCCTCGTTCTGACATCACTATTTTCTATTGGATTCACTTAATCCAAATGAACTTACTAAACTCAATTTAATGAATTCCATAATTTCATTTAAACCGCGGGAAGCCTCGTTAGCAACCGCAGGTTACCTCCTCCGAGGGATTCCCAATCATCCGATAAAGTCGTCTTAATTTAGTTGAAGTTGTAGTTTTGTATGATGTTTGTGATTACATTTTGAGTTGTTTTATATTTTGAATGTTGTGGGGGTGAATTTTATCTTGGTTGATTTTAGTTTTAGTCTTGACTTTGGTTTTGGTTAACATGCAAGTTTATGTTGTTTTCATATATGTAGGTGAAAGCAAGTATAAAAAAGAAACAACATGAGCATAAAGGGAAGCATGTAAGGAAAAGGCACAAGAAAGACGGTACTATAAACTGTAAAAGCGTACGTGGTGAGTCTTCTCATTCCATCACCTTAAACTTAAAAAATGCATGTGAGGGCAATTATGAAGAACAGGAAAAGTAAAGTTTTGGTGGTTTTCCTAACTCTATGTTGTATTTTGGTGAGTCCTTAAAATTTTATTTAAGGATGATTTCATCGAGCAAAGTATATTAAGTTTAATAGACCTCTAAGGTATTCAACAAGTTAGGAGGAGAATGCAGGTCCATGCCTCCCTCTCCCCAACTGATGAAAAGCCTTGAGTCCATTTAAACTTATTATGTTACTTAATGGTTCATCCTGTGAATACTTCTAATGCTCAGTGAACATTGATGTCTTAATTATCCCTAAAAAAGGTAATTATCATTTTCATTTAATTTGAAAATTATGTAAGTGAATTTCCTTAAAGGGCAAGTTGGTGTAACATGAATACTTAGCCAATTTTTTTTAATTAGGCTTAGTGGTGTTTCAAGGATGTTTGTTTATGTAATGTTTATTTCTCTAATCCTCATTTATTCAATTTTGATTTGGCCTAAGTCGACATTAAGCCTTAAGACCTAGGTGAGTGTCTTAATTAGTTTTGAAAAGATTAAGCTTTAAGTGGTCATGATTCATAATATGAATTTTTATTTGAAAATCAAGATAGGGGTATTAAATTGATTAATTATTGACTTCAAAATTCATACCCCTAAGTCCAGGATCTTTTAATTTTAATAAACTTCCAAATTTTAATAATTTAGAAATTTATTAACTTATCTTTTTAATGAGAAAAGTGAGATTGGTTTCTACCAATTAACCTCTTGTGTTTCAAGCATCAAATGAATTGATTAAGATGAGAGGTTACCCATTTCCCTCCTTGAATTCAGCCTAAATGTTAATTAAGGCTAAATTTCCAAAATTACACATTTGCCCCTAAGGCTTTAACACTTCATAAATTTAGTAAAATTAAATTCAAATGACTTTGAAATTTTTATCCTACCTCATTCATGGGTCAATTAAGATCCTCCTTGAATTAAGCCTAAATGTTAATTAAGACTAAATTTCCAAAATTACACATTTGCCCTTAAGGCTCTAACACTTCATAATTTATCAAATTTAATCTAAATGACTTTGAAATTTTTATCCTACCTTATTCATGGGTCAATTAAGACATTAGAGAAGAAAATGTGATTTTTCAATTTCAATGACTTTAAAATTTTTATCCTACCTTATTCTCATCAGAGGAGAAAATGTGATTTTTTAAAGTTTAATTTAATTTATATAATTATTTTCATGCAAAAATAAGATTTTTTCAAAGAAAAATTGTAACTTGACCAAGATAAATTCTAATCCCTTGAATATTTAACTGGAGATAGACCTAAACTAGATAATCTTTTGGATCAAATTTCATAATTTTTTGAATTCTTTGTGATTTACTAGAATTATTTTAAGTTTTGGGTTATTTAATAAAAAAAAATATTTTAATTGGTGAAAATTAGGTTTTATATTTTTGAAAAATCTCTCTAATGTCAGAGAAAACACAGGAACAAATTTCATATTTTTTTAGTTTTCTTTGATTTATTGGAATTATTTTAGTAAAAAAACTCATTTTTAGCCCTTAAAATTACTTTTAAGCTTCGAAATTCAATATCTTTATTTAGAAAATCAAGAAAAATATTCTAATTGTCCCTAAGTAATTAAGAAGTAATTTAGAAATTTTCCATGAATTTTATTATATTTGTGTTTTTTATGAGTTTTTAAGTATTTAAATATTTAAAATAGGTTAAAAATCATGTTTTTTATCCTAAATATTATTTTATTTTTATAAAATATCCCTGATCACAGAGAACTCAAAAAACTAAGTTTCATATTATTTTATTTTTATAAAATATCCCTAATCACAGAGAACTCAAAAAACTAAGTTTCATAATTTTGTTTATTTTTATAAAATATCCCTGATCACAGAGAACTCAAAAAACTAAGTTTCATAATTTTTTTTTATATTTTGATTTTTAAAAATCATTTAAGTGCCAAAAAAGATGTTTATATTTGAAAATCAATTTAAGTTATCATATGAACTTAAAATATTTTGAACTTTTTATGATGAGTTCTCTGGATCAGGAACCATAGTGGAGATAAAAAATCAAGTCATTTAAATATTTATATTTTTCAAAATTAATTATCTTAATGATTTAGGGTTTGTAAAAATTAGGTACATTTTAAATGACTTGACCCATGAAATTATTTCCAAAAGCTTCTCTAGTCATGGAGGTCCTTCCAAAATTTTCTTCAAATTTTCTAATCAATATGCTAATTTCCATGATTATTTTAAGGTAATAATGTGCAAAAACTTGAAAAATATGGATCTCTATATAGGGACTTCCTCTGACCTTAGAAAAATAAGAGGATATTTCTCTTTACAGAGGCTACAACAAGCCAAAATTTCAAGCCAAGGTGATGTGTCAATATGCATGGAGAATCAAATGATTCAAAATAGTGTTTAATTAATTAAAAATAAAATATGCATCAAATGGACTTGAAATTTATTCTACATTATTCTCCTCTGTTCACTGAGCAAGAGGGGAATTTTAATTTATTTTTGTTATTTTCCTACACAAAGTTATGGATTTTATAAGTTAGGGGTATTTAAATAAATAGAAAAAAGCCCTATTTTTCTATTTAAACCGTGTGTGCCACCTCATCCTACGATGGCTCCGAAGGCATGCGTGGTGCGCTCTGGTTGGACGTCGCCGTCCATGTAGCTTGCTGACTCGACCCGCTGTTTATATCCAGAAGCATCGTCCGCCTCGATCTCCTCCGTCTCTTTGATACACGCGCGATCAGATGATGCGTGGTCATCGTCCCCAATGGCTTAGGCCGAGAACCATCCACCTTCAAGGCCTAAGATCTCTCTCATTTATCAACCAAATTAAGTCAAATTTTTTTTTAAAATGCTCACCTTAGTGAGACGAACATGTCCATACGGCTAATGTGTCCTGAAATTAAGCTCAAGTAAATGGAGAATCAAGTTAGGCTTGGGAGGATGAGAAGTTTTATGCTCTGAGAGGGAGGTTTCAATCAAAGGTGTTCGACACGTTTGTTGGGGTCCAAGGAGGCTAGGGATTGAGTCCCTGGTCCTTGTGTAAGGCCCAAGTATGAATTCGACCAAGCTGGATTTCAGGTGTTGGTCTACAGCTATGGTGGAGGCTATTTCAGAGGGTAATTTGATGGGGCTTTGTATTCTCTTACTATTGTGATGGTGTGGGCACAAGTAATTGAATTTTGGTGGAGTTTTGAGAGATGTCCTGTTTTTGCTTTAATTTCTAAGCTCAAAATTAGGGTTGTACACGGGGAATCAAGATAGTGGAGTGATTGGAATGGGTTGTCGAGATCTCAAGGAAGCTCTGTGAGTGATTTGGGAGGCTCTCTTTGAGAAAAATTTAGCACACCTCCCATGGCCGTGGAGGTGAGTTTTTGTAAAAATGGCCATGGGGTGGCTCTCACGGAACAAATTTGGGTGCATTATGGTGCTTAGGTGGAGGGCAGAGGAGCTCTTCAATTTGATTTGGATGAGCTGGCCTCTACGTTTGATTTGGGTGAGGTCCCATGGGTGTGGCTCTTGGTTTTGAGCTTTTCCGGCAACTAGGCTAGCCAGCTGGCCAGGGGGAGGTGGCTAGGAGCTCAGGGAACCCAGAGGAATCCATCACAACAATTTATTGCAATATGTGTTTGGATTTGGCAAAGATATCTTAAGCATGTGCATTTTTGGAAATAAGATCCCTAAATTTGGATTTGGCAAAGATATCTTAAGCATGTGCACTTTTGGAAATAAGATCCCTTAATTTGGGGGACCTTTGGGGATTTGGCAAAGATACCTTAAGCATGTGCATTTTTGGAAATAAGATCCCTTAATTTGGGTGCCGGCTGTCCAGGGGTAGGTGGCTAGGAGCTCAGGGAACCCAGAGGAATCCATCACAACAATTTAATGCAAATGTGCTTGGATTTTGAGCAAAGGTATCTTAAGCATGTGTATTTTTGGGAATAAGATTCATTAATTTTGGGGACCTCTGGTCCATGGCTTGATTTATGTGGTTTCATGGTGTTTGGACTGGTCACTAAGTCCAACTAATGGCTGGGGTGTAGTTAATTTGGTGACATTAGGGTGGTTAGGTCACATTTAGTGCATGGGTCCAAATGGGTGAAAATGACCAAGTCTTGGGTTTGGTCTAGGCTAGCCAAGTCAATTGGCCAAAATGAAAATTGCATTTGGTGTAGATGATCATAAGGAACAACTTTAGTGAAGAATGGAAGTGGTTTTGAGCTCAATTGAAGGGTCAATTTTAGGGAATTTTGAACTTTATTCCATTTGGTCATGTTGGGCTAGGCTTGGGTCTAGCTTGGGTTAGCCTTCGGCTAAGTCCAAATTGATTGTTGTAAATGGTCAATAGAGACCTCATGAAGAGTTTTCAACATTAATTGGATGCCAGTTTGGAGGTTAAGGCAATTAATTAGGTGAAGTTTGAGGACTTCGCCAATTTGGGGCTAAATTTGGTAATTTTAGATTTAAGTCAATATCAAATGGATATGAGGCTTCACCAAGGCCAATTGATGGTTGATTTTGATGTATAGGAATGTAAATGGATTTGAGACTTCACCAAGGTCAATGGATGGTTGATTTTGATGTATAGGAATGTTATCAAAATTTTGAAATATTAATTGGGACCAATTGACTAGGCTATGGGTTCAATTTGGTGAGATTAGGTCATATGGTCAAAATTGGGGCTTTAACCTAACTCAAAATTGGGCTCAAATCATGGACCAATTAAGCCTGGATTTGGTTTAATTTGGTCATATCAAAAGTGAATTTGAGTTTAGGATTGAGTCAATTGAGATCAAATTGATGGACATTTGAGTCGAATTTGGGGAATTTGGGCCCTTAAAATGTTTTTGGGGATTTTTGTTAAAGATGGTCAAATTGGCCAAATTGGGTCATGTGGTAGTTGAAAGAAATAAAATTGGGAATATTTGGGATTTTTTGGGAATTTTTGAAATTTTGGAATTTTGAGCTATTGAGGGGTATTTTGGTAATTTGGGAGTGTTTTAGGGGTAAAAGGCCAATATGGGTATTTTGCTAGAGTTGAGGTACCAACCATCACCAACAAGCCATGGACCAATGGAAACCCCATTTTGGGTCCTCTACATAGTGGTCTTAGCTAAACCATAGCCCTAGGGCTAGTAGGTTTAGGGGACCATCTACATGAGTATCCCAAAAGATCAACGGATCTAGGCTAGAAATTTGAGTTTAGGGTTGTGAGTGTATGTGAGTGTAGATTAGAGTAGTGAGTGAATTAGCTCCAGACCAACACCCAGGGTCAACCTTAAGGTCCAACAGTCCTAAGGGTGAGTCATCTTGACTTTCCCCCATAGTGATCCCACCTACTAAATGCTAGAGGTTAGGACCAATATGTGGAACTTCAAGGTTGAGAGAAGAGTTTGGAATTTCTGCCTTTTCTAGTTTCTAAGAATAGTCAATAGGAAAGTCCTATGGCTAGACCTTAGGCTGCTAAAGAGGAAAAACTAAATCTCCACCAAAAGTGAGGTCAACAATATTCTATAACTCATTTAGGATAGGTAATCGAACGATCAACTAACTAAGGAATTACAGTAGTAGGTGAAATTTCTCCTAAACCCAAACCTTCTGAAAATCGATTCAGGTATAAGATTAGTACTGTCTCATAAATCACATAAAGCTTTTCCAAAAGTCTTTCACCAATAGCACAAGGAATAGTAAAACTACTAAAATATTTAAGTTTTTCAGGAGGATTTTTCTGAATTATAGCGCTACACTCCTCACTAATTGCCACGGTCTCCTATCTATAAACTTCCTTTTTTATTAAGTATATCCTGCATAAACTTCACATAGCTTGACATTTGTTCGAGGGCTTAAACAAATAGAATGTTTATCATTAATTTCCTCATTATTTCTAAGAATTTTGTAAATTAATTATCTCTGTTATACTGACCAAAGGAACATATTTTGAGATTTTCATACCTCTTTTATACTTTTTTTGATGGGTATTTTTGATGTTTTGTTACAGGAATGATGAATTAGGGTCAATGGAGCAAAAAGATGCAAAAAGGAGCGAATTTGGAGCAAAATATAACCAAAATGTGGAGAATTGCACTAGGGTGCCCACAGCGCCATCGAGGCTGGCGACGGTGAGCTTTTCCCGAAGCTACAGGACAAATTCTCTAGAAGGCCCCTGACGGCGCCATCGAGGCCGCCGACTGCGGAATCGATGGTTATGTGACATGTACAATGGATGAGGCCAGATTTTGGAGGGGTGCGTAAGCAACTCTTGGGAAAACTCATCCACATCTTTAAAGAGAACATTTTGGCCGAAAATGAAGAGACTCTTGGAGAGTCTTGGAGACTCTTGGAGAATTTTGGAGACCTGGAGGTTAGATAGGTTCCATTAGAGCTTGCTAGAGCATGTAATTGTGAGGAATTCTTTAAGAAATTGTAAGATTAGAGGGAAAGTGAGAGATTTCTTCCTCCTTGCTACTTCAAAGAGGGATTTTGTGTGCTGTAAAGAAAGGAAGAGATTCAGAGGAACTTCAAGGAGTGTTCTTAGGGAGAAATTTAGAGATAAGTTATTTACTTGTTATAGTCTGTTTGGCTTTGATTTTATATATGAATTCCAAGTTGAGTTGTGCTTTCCCCATGAGTTCTGAGTAATTTTCTCTGTCTTTCTCCTTGTCTCGAGATTTGTGAAATGGTGATTTGAATTGGTGAAGCCATGAAAATGTTTAAGAAATTGTGATGATATTTTCACTTCGATCTTAATTTACTTTCAATCTGGCCAATTGAATTGTTAAAATATGTTGAGTTTTACAACTAAAGTGAAGATTCAATCCAAGATTCAGAGAGGTCAAAGCCCTTGGAAGTTGGGTGCAAATAAATAGGGAAATATTACTATCGGGCGTAGAATTGGAGATTTTAGAGTGACAGACTAAAATCCCCAATTCGATCCTATCTTTTGGGTGTTGATGTGTAGATGTTAGCCCTCAGGTGAGG
>JXCR01147626.1:0-35357 GCA_002079205.1 Phalaenopsis hybrid cultivar
ATCAATTTATCAAAGAATCTGTCGTAATAGGAAGTGGACCGGGTCTCCACCTTCCTTAACATGAACTTGATATAATAGTAAATATATAGTGATAGAAAAAAGTAATGAGCATAAAAATCAGAGAGTAGAAGAGAGGGCGAGAAAGAGAGAATTGGTGCTGTATCTACATTGCCCTATTAAGAAATTGGAGATGCATTAGCCAGGGCCATATATGAGGATGCATCTAAATTATAATATTTAAACACCATTTGTTAACATAAGTAGATCACTAAATTGGTATGCGAGCTTCTGAAGAAATATAGCAACAATCATGCTGTTCCTAGTATTTCACCCATAAATATAAATATAAATATATATATATATATATATATATATATATATATATATATATATATATATATATATNACTTCTTTCCCAGCAACGGCAGGTGAAGTTTCTTCCCATAGAGGTAGTCCTCTATCTGCATTCTCGAGTAACTAAAATCTGTGTCATTGAACTTCTCGATTCCCAATGCCATCATTTCGTCTCCGCCCATCGTTTTCTTTCAGCCTCGAACCAAAGCTTTGATACCAATTATTATGAAAAACGACGACAATAAAGCGAAAAAATAGATCGAGAAAAATCACACTAGAAAAGGCGACACAAGATTTACGTGGTTCGGCAAANAAATTAGCAAAATATAAACCAAACTCGGCCCCAAGCAAATGCTTAGATCAATTTCCTACATGAGATGGTAAGAGATTCCTGCATAAAGTTTTCCTACATGAGATGGTAAGAGATTCCTGCATAAAGTTTTCCTACATGAGATGGTAAAAACTTTATGCATATTCCTTTTGATGCTCCCATGTAAAATTTTGAATTTTATCTCACATCAAATAATTGAAGTTATGTTATCATAAAATGTAAAATTAACCCATTTTATAAACTTCTTACAAGTTCATTCTTAATTACCGCTTTTTTCTTTCATAAAATGCCATGCAATCTCATTATTTTGATGATATAAGTAGGTTCTACTAAAATTGACTTTCAGATTCATCATTAGGACACTGAATAATCAACTAGTTCGATAGGCTGATTATGAAATAGAATGTGTGGAAAGATTTGGTAGATATATATGTGGCATCAAGAGAGGGGAGGCGCCAAATAGTGATTATTTTGGGGGCGATATAATCTCGAATAAAACAATAATCAATTTCAATATATTCTATTCTTATATGGAAGAGAAGATTGTGAGCTAGATAAATGGTAGAAATGTTCTCGTAGCAGAGCAGAGTGGGATGAGTAAGGGGATGTCAACTTCTATAACAATCGACGTAGCCAAAGAGTATTAGTTATGGTCATTGTTAGAGCTTGTATTTCTATCTCTATGGAGGATCAAGCCACTATTATATGCTTCTTTACACTCTACGAGATCATTGTATTATTAGGACATGTGCATTAAACCTACGATGAATTTTCAGTAAATGAAATTATCAGTTGAATCAGAGTCTGAGTGGGAGTGGAGAGTGAGAGATCATTTGGTGATTAGTAAGCCTTAGTGAAGAGTCCCTTGCAGGTTTCAAAGAACATATTTTAAAACTTAAAAATGGTGGTGTTGATATTGATGCATGTGTTAACTTTTTTACCTTATAAGTGATATCAGGTCATTATATTATAAAGTATTTAAGTGAGCAAATGATTTGACAAAAGAGGCATGAGATTTGCAAAGGGGAAAATGGTAAGGTGGACCAAGATTTCTTGGTTGAGAGGGTTGCATGTGAGAATGGGTTAGTCGAAAATCATTCATGATTTCTTCAACATATTAATTACATTGGTGCGTTGAGTAAGAAAAAGAATATGCGGGGTACGAGAAACATGTATGTTGTGAATTGATAAATGGAGCCAAATTGTTTTATTATAAAGTTTTTTGTGCAAATATTGTATTAATATAGAGATAAAAAATTTGTTATTCTTTGTTATCCACTACATCTCACATTCAGTTGAGTTCAAATCAGTGTCGTAAAGATGATCATGAAAAGAAAGATATGTGATCTATTTATTTTGTTAGTATAGTGGGCAGTGTGATGTATGTTAAGTTTATACTATATCAGACATTGCACAAGCAGTTAGTGTTGTGGGTAGGTTCATGCATGATCCAAGAAAGAAACATTGACAGACTGTGAAGAGTATTTTGATGTATATAAAGAGTACAATTGATATTAACTTGATGTTTGAGAGGTAGTCATTCATTACACTGACATAGACTATGAAGACGATATAGAAAGACAGAAATCAACGACTGACTATTTATTCACATTAGTAGGAGGTCTTGTCAGTTGGAGGTTAGTTCTTCAGTTTACTGTTGCTTTGTCTACTACGGATGCTGAGTACATGACAATCAGAGAGGCGATGAATGAAGTGATGTGAATGTACGACATATTGAATGGCTTAGGAATTTATTAGGAGTTTTTGATGATTTTTTGTGATAGTAAGGGTGCAATATTCTTGACCACAAATCCAATTCATAATGCTCAAACCAAGCTTATCGATGTGAGGTACCATTTTGTTTGGAATTTGATTGTTGAGGGAAATGTTCTGTTAAAAAAGATAGATATGAAGGAGAATCCAATAAACAATCTCACGAATGTACTACCAGTTTAGATGTTCATCTACTGTGAGAGTTTGGTGAATAATTGAGCTTATGACTAATTTCCTAGTCGAGCATCTTGAAGAATTATACGAGGCATGATCTCTTTTAGAGGAGGGGTACGTAGACAACCATCTTAGTACAGGAGTATTAGAGTCTGAAGACCATTTAGTCATCTCTCACTTAGCTTGAAGTAAGAGATGAGACGGAGATTGTTGCATTTATGGTTTTATTATAATTAGGGGTAATTTGATCTTTTGAATTTATTTACTTATATGTCATAATCCTTCTTTATAAAAGGACTTGGGGTTTATAAGAGAGGTGTGATGAGAAATGCAGAAGCTTTAACCCCTGGTTGTTTTCCTTTCTCCCCATTTAGTGCTAGTAAAATCTCCCTCCCCATAGACATAGACAAATCAACTTGTTGAACCAAGGAGACCACAATGGCCTAGGGTAAGGGTATTATGAACCAATTTCATTTTGAATGTGATGAAAATTTTAAAAACTTCAAATTTTTACACGTTAATTTGAACCAAATATTTGTTGGCCTTCAATCTCTCTCTCCCTCTCTCTCTCTCCCTCTCTTCCTCCCTCCCTCTCCCTCTAAGGATAACTTCTTTTTTCAGAAACTTTTCATTAAGATGAACATTTTGGTTAAATGTAAATGATGTAATGTTTTATTATTTTTTTCATAAATTTAATATTTAATGTCATTATTATTCTTATGTTATTTGAAAATTTTAACAATAGCCTTTATAAATATGCATTTTGTTTATTTTTATTTTTAGAACTAATAATCCCTTTTTTTCATTCTTAAGGAAAATGTTGCCAGAGTTTCTTTGATACATATGTTGCATATGGACATACCCAATGATCCAAAAGATCGAATAAAAATTGTGTGAAAATAGATGCATAAAATTAGCTCTTCTAAGAGTCTATTTGGAGCATTTTTTTTAATTTTCTTTTCAACCGCTCTCACACATCCTTTTAGTTATTACATATCTTGAAGTTCTTTTTGAAATATTTTAGGGTTTGTTTGGGGCAGTTTTCTGTCTACTTTATATTTTAAACCACCCCCACGATTTTATTTGGAGAATTATTTTTCAGAAATTTATACAGTAAGAAACTGTTTTTTTCAGTATAATATGTTAAAGTACGGTGGTTATAACAAACTAATATCTAATTATATATATATATTTATAATTCTCACGGCAATTTTCTATAAAATTTTCTCCATTATAATTTCACAACCATTTTTTTAAAAAAACTACAATCACTCCAAATGGACTCTTAGATAAGAAATGAATTTTACTTTCAACATTATCCATGTAATGTAATAAACTGTAAGAAATTAATATATAAAATAATAAGAAATTTTTTCTTTTATCATTTTGCTCACAGTAATTTAAATTTAGTCTATAAACAATCATAGTAGTCTCAAATGAACCTTAAAAGACCATGCGATAGTATTCCCCTCAAGAGTTTAATTTTTTTTTTAAATATGAATATCCAAATTTAATTCAATTTGTTTGAAAGCACATATTTTATATATTATCCGTGTCCAAAGGAGTACGTGCGAGTAACGTGTGTTTGTCTTTGGCACTCATAATTTTAAATTATAATAATAATAATAATATTTTGATAGCTCATCAAACAAAGACTATTCATGCAAATAGAGCTAATCAAAGAAAGTTGGTTTTTTATGCACTATAAATATAAGTTTCTTGCATGTGATTTCATTATGAAAGCAACTTAGAACTTAGGATTAAATATGTATGACCGAATGCTGCATCAACGAACTTAGGATTAAAAGATAAATAATTGGTTGAGCCAAACTAAACTTAAATCCTTAGGCAAACTACCAAGTTCCTTGACTAGGTCCCAACTGTCGAGCACGAGTCCGAGATGAGAGGTCAAATAGTTTGCTACTTCAAGTGGCTCAATTTGTGAGTAATGTGTTCGACAATCCATCTATAATGATCAACGATTCAACGCGCAAAGGAGACAATAGGTTGAGTTCGTACTTTTACTTTTTAAGGGATTCAATTCGCATCACAGGGCAAGAGTTTGATAATGGAACAATCCATCTTGTTCGTACTTTTATTATAGGTAAACTCAAGTTAAAAATTGTATTTAGGGTATCCTCAATGTTTAATGGAAGTTATATTTACAAGTGATGTTTTAATTCAGAGATGTCATGGTGGACAATTATGTAATGATATTTTGAAAAGCAAACTCAACTACCATTTTACTCAATTTGTCAAAACAAAATTATGGACTTTATTTAGGTTTATAGACTGTGTTCATAAGAAAAAATATAAAAACTTATGCCAATTCACCATAGGAAAAAAAAATTACTAACATCTATTTATCTCTTGGTATAACTTTCATTGATAGCCATAAATTAAATAATACAATCATAATTTAAAGAAGTAAAAGTGGAGCATGTGTCAAAATAATCAACCCAATAAATCAAGATGGGCCTTTTAATAACTGACCAAACCTTGTAACAATCGTCACATTATGATAAAAATTTTGTAATAAATAACCACAACCAAGCGAAGAGTTTAACCAAGAGAGGGAGAGCAAGTAGATCACAAATGTCATGATTGAGAAGAGCTTGCATTTTGACATCCTTGAATTATTTTTAAAAAACAAATACAGTAGTACTTGATTATATATTATAGGAATAGATACAAATAATATAGATGAGGCAAGGGTTTAAAATAGAACGAATAAATGATAAAATGATATGTAATGGTGAATAGAGTAAGTAGTGGAGATCTTTGCCTCTTTAGAGGGTTGTAAGATGTAAGATAGATGTCGCATCAGTTAATGGATGCCTAATTGAATTTCATAATTATGAACTGTTATGAAAAAACGACGACAATAAAGCGAAAAATAGATCGAGAAAAATCACACCAGAAAAGGCGACACNAAAAAAACTAGGTATTGTGTTCTTCATTATCTTATGATTTTGTAAACACTTATCTAGTGGATTTGCTTTGATGAAATGAAGTTTTCTTTTGTGTTTTCTTCATAGTTTGTGATGTGTTTCTTTTATTCTCTCTTCTTGTTTGAAAATAATGATATGAGAAGATTATGCCGTTATTTTCATTTTACTTTTCTTTTGTAATGATTAGAATTCATGTTTAGGATTTTGTGATGCATGTTAGAAGAGGATTTAATTATCAATGTGATGGTTTTACTTGTACTTTATTTACATTACAATAAAGGTTTGTTGTAGTATTAAAATTTGTTGTAATTGCTTTAAAACCCGAGAGGGCTGTGTAATTCTCAACAAAGTAGAACCACATTCAGATTCCATGGATGGTTAAGTTCATGAGAGTTGAATGCGAATAATAGGGAAATATACTTTGATGGTGTAAAATTGGAGATTTTAGGGTGACAGATTAAAATCCCTAATCCAGTCTTATTGTTTGAGTACTGAAGCAGAGATGTTAGCCCTCAGGTGAGGGGAACGTGGGAGCTCCGAAGTGAGAGTCGGTATCCTCCCAACTAGCCGCAAAATCAGTAACCAAGCATAGGATTAGTCAATGTTCTTTATGCCTGGACCAAAGATTAGCCGCAGATTCAGTAAACAAGCGTAGGATTAGTCAATGTTCTTTATGCCAGGACCAAAGGGACCACGGATTCTGTAAACAAGCATAGGATTAGTCAATGTTCTTTATGTCTGGATCAAAGGGTAAAGAATAAGATTGCTCCTATTTGGCACATACATATTTAATGCATCTCATTCCTTTACATTATCCAATCCATTACATAAGAATAATAGTTTTTAATATCTCAAAAATTCTCCAAACCAATTCATCCAAAAATTGTCATCTTTAGAATTAATATTTGCATTTAGTTATAGTTACTATTTATACATTTAACACTTACATTTAGGAATAGTTGCTAGATAAAACATCATTTTAATCGACATTCCAAACTAAGAAATATTTGTAGTATATTAGAATTAGACTAAGAACCTCTTACCTCGCTTCACTATGGGATCGATAAACGGGACTCCACTAGAGCCCTGTATTACTTGAGCGATACGTATACTTTCATTTGAAATTGTGACTTTACAAAATTATTATAACTATATAAATATGGGTTCATAAATTTAAGCATATATAAAGTCGCTGTCATATATTAACCCTCATTATTTTATTTGATGCAATGAGTATTTGTACCAGTTTGAGCCATAATTTACTTCTTCTGAGTTATTAAAATCTTAAGCAACTCAATTTCTCTCTTCATAGTGTACAACCAAGCATACCAGTATTAATCATCAATAAAACAAATAAATTATCTATGTCTGTTGAATGATGTTGTCTTTGTCGTGCCTCAAACATCTATTTGAACATACTCTAAAGTAACTTTTGTACTGTGGATGACAGTACCAAAACATAATCGTACGTTTTTGTCAAAAACATGATGCTCACAGAAATTAAGTTTCTACGTGCTCACTCCTTTTATCAATCATTGCTTTATCAAAGCCTAAAGTGAAGCCTTTCAAGCATGAACTAGCTGCATAACACACAATGTAGTGGTGTTGGAAGAATCATTAGCAACCGCAGCCGTCTAGTCACTGTAGAGTCTTAAAGATAGTAAATATTTTAATGACTAACTCTCTTTCATAAAATATGTGCTCTACAACATATCTTCAAAACTCCTACCTCAAGAATATTTTGGTTCTCCCCATAATTTCCTTTTCAGAAATACTTTTTTCCCTTTTAAAAAAATTTCCTTTTATGTTTCCAAAATCCGTTTTTTCTCTCGAAATTACTTTTTCTTTCCAGAAATTTTATTTTTCTTTCACAAAATTCTTATTTTCCACACAAAACTTCCTTCTGTGCATGTTCCACAATTAAATCGCCATCAAAGCTGTCAAAATCGTCGAAATCGCGCATTTCTCTTTCTCAACCGTCGTAGTCTCCCGATTGACCTGATCCCTCTTACCACACACTAAATCTTTGCATTCAAGCAGCCGACCTGCTGTCGAACCTCTGAATCTGCCTGCAAAGCACGTTAGACCAGCTGCTGCAAAAAATGTAGGCAACACACACTAGCTTTGTTGTTGTCAAAGTCTAACCAAGCACCGATGATGAACCAAAAGAACTGATACCAATTGCTATGCAAAAATAATGCTGAAAAGAAGAAACTCACACTATAACAACCAAACACAAAAGATTTAAATGGTTTGGTATTAAGACTTGCTTACGTACACGGGGAAGGAGATTGCCCTAGAATCAGACGAGGAGAAAGAAAAACGACAAGTGGTTTCAACTTCTAAACCTCTCACCACACCTCTCTCATGAACCCTAATCTCTTTTATGGAAGAGAATTAGGGCATAAGAATTAAAAAAAAAAACCTAAAAAATCAAATCACCTCTAATTACAATAGAATCATAAATACAACATGATATACCATATTGATTTGGTGTCTAAACGTGAAATAACNTGTGCCATAGGGCATAAACAAAGCCACCACCGAGGCTTATGGGTGCATGTGCTTTTCCTCCCTCCTTATTTTATGTTAATTAAATTGAGATTTAAAATTTTAGCTATTTTTTATGTCTTTTATAAATTACAATATTTCATTGATCTTAATAGGCCGGCTGTCTCTAGATAACTATTTTTATACATTTTTCTATTAAAAATTGATGGAAATTTTACATGCATATCATACATTTATTTTATATTTGCATTTCCAATTCCAAAACTCACAGATTTACATTTATAATATGCCTTAAAATTGATTTATGGCGTGCATTGTTGTGGCATTTTAATTTACTTTCCATTACGAGATGTCATGGCCATCGCTAAATAGGCGCCCAAGCTGTGGCAAAGCTAAGATTTATTAACAGTTGTTCATTTATCAACTAAAAAATGTACAAAGACATGAAAAATTTTTCAAAACCACAATTTTTTTTACATGAAAAGTACGTAAATATTGATAAAAAAAAAAGTAAGTGAAGTAGTTTACAAAAATACCAACATTTTGACTCCTTTGCAAAATCAATTTTCATCTTTATAAACTAATTATATATTGATCATTAGAAAGTATGATTAAGAATTAATTGAGTTTTAAATGATGTTTTATGACCACATTAATTTTTATAAATTAAGTACTCAGCTCTTTTATACAGGGATGGAAACACGTTATGTCCAGAATGAACAATTGCTCCCATTGAAAGTCTTAATTTCATATTGATAAAATGGAAATGTTGAAGTAGTTTTTATTACAAAAATACAAACACAATGNCGTAAGTCCTCTGGATTCATGGGTTGGATCCCTCCTAAGTGCATCTGTGCGGGATCAAGTGATTAGAAAGTGAGCGTGGTCAGGCTCTATTATTTTGAAATATATATATACAAGTTTTTACATACTGGGCATTATTATTTACAAATCAATGCGCCCCATGTCATCCATTTCATGGACAATGATTTGATTGTGGTTATATTTCAAAAAATCACTATCCCTTTTATTTATTACACCGAGTATCCAAAGCTACCAGTTATCTTGGTTGCAACATTATGAAGTTCAGTTTTACAAGGTTTCAAGACCACCATCGCTTTCGTGGTCCCTCCAAATTAATGAAAGAGATGAAGTGGGAGAAAAAAATGGAGATGATGAAGAAAAAAAAAGAACGAAAAAAGGCAAATATGACAGAGAAAAAAAGAAGAAAAGGATAGCCATGGAAGGGAGTAAGTAATCAACAGCTTTTATGCGGAGTTTAGAAGAAGGTGGATTTTCTACTCCGATGCCAAAACTTCTGCATGCATGCAACGTGTCTGTTTTATTTACCAGATGATGATGTGCCAGAAGGCGAAGAGGAACGACANGGAGAAAAAAATGGAGATGAAGAAGAAAAAAAAAGAACGAAAAAAGGCAAATGTGACAGAGAAAAAAAGAAGAAAGGGGTAGCCATGGAAGGGAGTAAGTAATCAACAGCTGTTATGCGGAGTTTAGAAGAAGGTGGATTTTCTACTCCGATGCCAAAGCTTCTGCATGCATGCAACGTGTCTGTTTTATTTACCAGATGATGATGTGCCAGAAGGCGAAGAGGAACGACAACTGTGGAGAACGGTCGGTGAGGGAAGAGAGAGAAGGGTCAGATATGACGGCGGGGATGTCGATTATAGCAGAAATTGTATCCCTGTGAATGATGAAAATGTGGTTGTTAAACCTAATTGATTTAGAGGTGGCATGCATGTGGCATTCATCATAATTACAAATAATAAACACACGTAAAAATTTCTCTAGTTCAAGAAAATATTATGCTACAAGTTAGGAAGTTCATTTTTTTTTTCTTCTAAATGTACCTGATTTTGTCAATTATAGTTAAATTATTCATTTTCTTTATTAAATAGCTTTTTCTAACCCTTACATGTTAGAAATTTTGAGACAGTAAAGTGATAATTTAAGCTCATAACACTTTATAAAGATTCAACACGCATAAACATAAAATAAAAATCATGAGATGGAGCATTGACATTTTTTACGTGGAAAAATACTAGAAATGTAAATAATCATGTGGTTTAGATCACTTAAAAAAATTCATTATGTAATCAAGAGTACATATATACACACTTCATCCGGGATAGGAAAGATATGATTACAAAATGATGTTGAAATCATAATTATTTTGAAATAATCCAATAAATATAACTATCTAACAATAATTGAGGCTATAATTCGGATAATCTAATTAAAATTTTTGTGGTGGGGTTATAACAATCCTAGTTGACTATTGCAATCATAGTTAATTATAGAAGTCATATTTTATCTAGAGGTTATAATGGCTGTGTTGGAACTATTAAAATCAAGGTTGTGATGGTCAATGAAGACTTGATAATAAAATTTGTTGATAACACAACAACTGATGATAGAAAGCTATGATGCATCAAAATTTTTTACTAATGAGATGTATGATATGAAATATGTTCAAATTTTATGCACTTATCCAGCAATCACTCAAGTTATATCGAAGACAACATATACGTGACTAAATATATGCATAACATTCAAATTAGCATTCGTAACTTTGTATGACATGCATGACGTCTAAATTTATTACATGCATGTGTGAACTTCATACCTAATAAATAATCCAACAGGAGAGCGACTCCTTGGCATCTAATGTGTTTTTGATATAATTTTTGTATTCATATTTTTTATATGACAAGCACATCTAGATGTTGNAGCCTAACGTAAGTCCTCTGGAGTCATGGGTTGGATCCCTCCTGAGTGCATCTGTGCAGGATCATTAGAAAATGAGCGAGCGTGGTCAGGTTCTATTATTTTGAAATATATATATACAAGTTTTTACATAATGGGCATTATTATTTACAAATCAATGCGCCCCATGTCATCCATTTCATGGACAATGATTTGATTGTGGTTATATTTCAAAAAATCACTATCCCTTTTATTTATTACACCGAGTATCCAAAGCTACCAGTTATCTTGGTTGCAACATTATGAAGTTCAGTTTTACAAGGTTTCAAGACCACCATCGCTTTCGTGGTCCCTCCAAATTAATGAAAGAGATGAAGTGCGAGAAAAAAATGGAGAAGATGAAGAAAAAAAAAAACGATAAAAAGGCAAATATTACAGAGAAAAACAGAAGAAAAGGATAGCGATGGTGACGGCAAGCAACGCTCCAAGGGAGTAAGTAATCAACAGCTTTTAGGCGGAGTTTAGAAGAAGGTAGATTTTCTACTCCGATGCCAATGCTTCTGCATGCATGCTACGTGTCTGTTTTATTTACCAGAAAATGATTTGCCAGAAGGCGAAGACGAACGACAACTGTGGAGAATGGTCGGTGAGGGAAGAGAGAGAAGGGTCAGATATGACGGCGGGGATGTCGATTATAGCAGAAATTGTATCCCTGTGAATGATGGAAAATGTGGTTGTTAAACCTAATTGATTAAGAGGTGGCATGCATGTGGCATTCATCATAATAAACACACGTTAAAATTTCTCTACTTCAAGAAAATATTATGCTACAAGTTAGGAAGTTCATTTTTTTTTCTTCTAAATGTACCTCATTTTGTCAATTATGGTTAAATTATTCATTTTCTTTTTTAAATAGTTTTTTCTAACTCTTGCATGTTAGAAAATTTGAGGCCTTAAAGTGATAATTTAAGGTCATAACACTCTATAAAGATTCAACACACATAAACATAAAATAAAAATCATGAGATGGAGCATTGACATTTTTTACGTGGAAAAATACTAGAAATGTAAATAATCATGTGGTTTAGATCAGTTAAAAAAATTCATAATGTAATCAAGAGTACACATATCCACACTTCATTTGGGATAGGAAAGATATGATTACAAAATGATGTTGAAATCATAATTATTTTGAAATAACCCAATAAATATAACTATTAACAATAATTGAGACTATAATTCCGATAATCTAATTAAAATTTTTGTGGTGGGGTTATAACAATCCTAGTTGACTATTGAAAACATGGTTAATCATAGAAGTCATATTTTATCTAGAGGTTATAATAGTTGTGTTGGAACTATTAAAATCAAGGTTGTGATGGCCAATGAAGACCTTTGATGGTCCGCCACGAGCTCTTATGGTTGTTTGTATGTGTTCTCAGGCAAATGATGACTACCGCAAGACTTTAAGAGTTAATCTTTATTAGTCGGCTTACTATTTTGTTCTTCTCTTTCCTTCAAGTGAAAAATGAAAGCCTATTTATAATTTTTTAGAAGGTTTCTATGGTAAATTTAGTCAATCTTGCATAGCACTCTATCTGACGTTTCACATTAATTTTCTTTATTACATGTAGTTTTTATAGCATTTATGTTTCTTAATGGTGTTGAATTTGAATGATCTTGGACTCGGTGGATTCCTCTCATCAAAATGTTTGATTGACTATAACCATGCCAATTTTTAAAATCGCTTAGTCTTACAATTGATGCACCGAAGACTTCTATAATATTTCAAGTACGAATTTGATATGGGCTTATCTAGATTCGAATTGGATCACTCTAGACGTTATTAGGTTTGTGTTGGGTTGCTTAATTTGATTATAAACATGTTAAAATGGGGATTATGATTATCATGAATTTAAATTTGAAATAATTTTTTTCAAAATGCTTCGAGAATCATGCCTGATAATAAAATTTGTTGATAACACAACAACTGATGATAGAAAGCTATGATGCATCAAAATTTTTTACTAATGAGATGTATGATATGAAATATGTTCAAATTTTATGCACTTATCCAGCAATCACTCAAGTTATATCGAAGACAACATATACGTGACTAAATATATGCATAACATTCAAATTAGCATTCGTAACTTTGCATGACATGCATGATGTCTAAATTTATTACATGCATGTGTGAACTTCATACCTAATAAATAATCCAACAGGACAGCGACTCTTTGGCATCTAATGTGTTTTTGATATAATTTTTGTATTCATATTTTTTATATGACAAGCACATCTAGATGTTGTTGTACGTTTAATATGTAAGATTTAAGTCAAGATTAATATGATACAGCGTTTCCAGCCTTTTTTATAAGAACAAATTGGGCTACAATCAGTATCTATTTAGTCTGATAAATAAAGAACAACTGTTCATAAAGTTATGCCAAATAATTGAAAAGAAGATTTGCATACATACCACTCAGTTTCTAAGTATTCATATATATCCAACACCTAAACTTTACTTTTTGACATATAACTTATCTTCTCTATGTATGGAAATATGTATCTCATTTTTTTTTAAGTTAAAATAGTGATAATTTTCTGTGCTGTGAAAGATATTGGTGGTATAAACTTAAGAAAGTAAAGTTTAGTCGTTGAATATGCAAATACAAAGGATCTGGGTGGTATATTTGTAAATGCACCTAATAGAAACTGTTTCGCAGTCAATAGGTTATTTAATACAGTTATTTGAACATCAACTACTTCACCAAATGAAGCCTACGTGTGGGTAGGCTGACTTAGTTGGCAGCAGGCTGACTTGAGGATCAAAGAAGGGATTTGCAATCATGATGTAAGAATTTGTGTCATTAGTGGAGAACTAATTAGGCATGATCTACTTATCCAAGAATAAGGACACAAGAATGAGGACAGTATATGATAAATACATATCACTAATCTTATTTACATACAAAACACGAATTTTCATACCTAGCACAAATTTTCATACATATCATATCACTAAACTCAAGTATTTACATATCTCACACCTAAATTATCATATTTACTTACATACATAGCACAAATTTACATAAATTGTACTAATATAATGCATTCACATTTCTCAAACCTAAACAAATCATTTACGCAAATTTGGATTTTATATAAAATCATCATATCAAAAATTACATAGCACAAAATTCTTATATTTTTACATATCTAAAACCTACACTTTTATATTTAAGCACATATCATTCTAAGCTTATGTAAAATCATGAAATCTATATGCATAGCACATTAAAGGAATACAAAAAAAAAACCTAGCATTGGATAGGTCAACAAACTTTCTCATCCAAAGTCTAGTTCGCCCTCTCTACCACACCTTTTCTGATCTGATGATTGTCGAATAATGAAGTGGTGCTCTCTCCTAGCTCTTTGATACTCTTGCAATATTGCATCCGAAGTATACTAACCCTCATTATTTTATCTGATGCAAGGGATATTTTTACATGTTTGAGCTATAATTTACTTCTTCCGAGTTATTAAAATCTTTAGCAACTTGATTTCTCTCTTCATAGTGTACAACCAAACATACCAATAGTAATCATCAATAAAATAGATAAATTATCTATGTCTACTGAATGATGTTGTCTTTGTCATGCCTCAAACATCTATTTGAACTTACTCTAAAGTAACTTTTGTACTGTGGATGACAGTGCCAAACCATACTCGTACGTTCTTATCAAAAACACAATGCTCACAGAAATTAAGTTTCTAGGTGCTCACTCCTTTATCAATCATTGCTTTATCAAAGCCTGAAGTGAAGTCTTTCAAGCATGAACTAGTTGCATAAGACACAATGTAGTGGTGTTGGAAGAATCATTAGCAACTGCAGCCGTTCTAGTCACTGTTAAAGATAGTAAATATTTTAATTACTAACTCCCTTTCATAAAATATGTGCTCTACAACATATCTTTAGAACTCTTACCCCAAGAATATTTTTTTTCTTCCCCATAATTTCCTTTTCGGAAATACTTTTTTCCCTTTAAAAAAATTCCTTTTATGTTTCCAAAATCCATTTTTTTCTATCGAAATTACTTTTTCTTTCCAGAAATTTTATTTTTCTTTCACAAAATTCTTATTTTCCACACAAAACTTCCTCTTGTGCCTGTTCCACAATTAAATCGCCATCAAAGCTGTTGGAATCGTTGAAACCACGCATTTCTCTTTCCCAACAATCGTAGTCTCCCGATTGACCCGATCCCTCTTGCCACACACTGAATCTTTGCATCCAAGCAATCGACCTGCTGTCGAACCTCTGAACCTGACTGCAAAGCACGTTGGACCAGCTGCTGCAAAAAATGAAGGCAATACACACCAGCTTTGTTGCTGTCAAAGTCTAACCAAGCACCGATGATGAAATCGAAGAACTGATACCAATTGCTATGCAAAAATAATGCTGAAAAGAAGAAATTCACACTACAACAACCAGACAGAAAAGATTTAAATGGTTTGACATTAAGACTTGCCTACGTGCACGGGGAAGGAGATTGCCCTAGAATCAGATGAGGAGAAAGAAAAATGACATGTGGTTTCAACTTCTAAACCTCTCACCACACCTCTCTCATGAACCCTAATCCCTTTTATGGAAGAGAATTAGGGTATTAGAATTTAAAAAAAAACTTAAAAATCAAATCACCTCTAATTACAATAGAATCATAAATACAACATGATATACCGTACTGATTTGGTGTCTAAACTTGAAATAACTATAATCTTTTTCATGTTGGGAGTTTGAAATGACCCATCTGTTAACATATGTAACATCTCTTTTAAATGGTGATCTAAAAAGAGAGACAATTCTCACTCAGTCTAAAAGCTTCATAATCAATGGCAACGAGGGTAAGATTTATACGCTTAAGTAAAAAAAAAAAGAAGAAAAAGTTCATGCATTGACGCAGGCTACAAAATATATAGCATGGTAAATTAAAATTGAATATTACATAAGAAGATGGTTTTCAATTAGGGCACATATTATACAATGCAACATATAGCATATTTTGTTGTTGTTTCCAGTTTTATGTACAATTTAAAGGATTTCATTTCAAAGAAGCAAAAATAGAATCTAAGCCACATTGCTAGGGAAAAATATTACATCAGGACTCCTAACGTAGAGCTATGTTCGGAGTCCACTCATATGCGGACACGTTGCATCAAGAAAACGCGCGTGCTTTCCTGTGATCCGGCTCGGTAACACAGAAGAATATTTTTCCTGTTTTATTCCTCGTTATTCAAATGTTATTCTGGTGGTTTTGATGTGTTATTGCGTTATTATATGGACAGGAATATTATCAGAACACAATAACATATGAATACTACCACAATAACACCTGAATAATGTGGAATAATACGGGAGTAATATTCCCCTGCGCTAAACCAATTTTTTTTTATTTTTTTATTATCTCCACGTGTATGCATGTCATTGGACTCCGAACGTAGCTCTAGGTTAGGAGTCCAGATGTAATATTTTTCCCATTGCTAGAGGATTGGACTATGAATTGAGGTATTTCTCATGAAACTACCGTCACTAAAAATTTTTTAGTAGATTTTGTTGATGATCAAAGCAGTACGTTAATAAATATATTGTTACTAGGGGTGTAAACGAACCGAACACAAGCAAGCCCGGGCTCAACTCGTGCTCGGTTTGTTTATATTTCGAGCTCAAAAAGTGTGTTCATGTTCGGCCCGTTTGCTTAGCGAGCCGAATATGAGCCGTTCACGAACAAATAATTTTTTTGACAACTCTAATACCGTAGCCATAAAATGTTAAAGATTGGGGAAAGATTTAAAAATTATTGTTTAAATTAAAACATCATTTAAATCTAATTTAATAATTTTAATTCTATTTTCTTAATTAACACTTTTAATTGATTATAAATCTTTGTAGCCCTGCAGTCAATTAACTTTTTTGGTTCTTGACGGTCCTAATTGTTACAGACTTCCACAAGAAGTAAGAGGGAGGAACTAAAATGTTTTGTACAGTAGACCTGCAATTTAGGAAAAAATATTACCTCAGGAGTACTGATGCATCAGTACTCCAATGAGGAGGTGCCACGTAGCATTTTGGTGGGACCGTTGCATATGTGGCACCTCCTCATTGGAGTACTGATGCATCAGTACTCCTGAGGTAATATTTTTTCGCAATTTAGATGACAAAAATCCAGTTTTTCATCGGAAAAGAAATCATATCAAATTTAGCCATATTTATATATTTGAGGCTTTGTGGTAAGCGGATTACTAACATTTCAAAGTCTTATAATACAAATTCACAACTTGTTGATGAGGTTATTAAAACGCTTACACTATACACTTATCCATTTTCAATCAAAGCCTTGTGTTTTTAACTTCGAATCAAGGGAGGTGTCAAAACAGATTCAAAATCAGTCTAAAACAAACGCTTAATAAATAATTTGTGGAGAACATATTTTCTTTTAATAAGCCTTTCAATCATTCATGCAACAGGATTTTCTTATAGTTGACAAAAATGTTACCGAAAATTTGAAAAGTAAAATTTGATATCCTCAAAACAAGAAATTAATAAAATGAAATCATAAAAACTGGCCGAATTAATCAGTTCCACATCTGGACCTCCCCATCGTTTAGGCCGGAGTCCCCTTGCCATTAAATCTCATTGTTCTTCTGCAAAAGTGAATGTCGATTTTCTTAATTGTTTTTAATTGTTATTCAATTTAGTTAGTTTTCTAATTAGTCTTTTTTTTTAAATTTCATCGTTACAAGTATGGTTATGAGGTTATATCTAGTAGTTTCACCGAACTTCTTTCTTCAAATTTCATCATACATGAAAAAAATATATGTTTTTTTTTTCCTTTTTAGCTCCGCTCTGACTAAAAAAAAGAAGTTTTTCGAACTTTTAGAACCCAAGTTCAGCATATAATTAGGTAATAGTCTCCATATGCCATCCATAGACATGATGAAGATCAGCCATTCCGACGTTGTTAGCATGAGACGACATTGCTTTTCTCCATGCATATCTGTTTACTTATTCGTTATCAATTAGGTAAGATGGGAAATATCAGAAACCTAACTCATGCAGGGGTGGACCCAGAAACAAACTCAGATCTTTTTTATGACAATTTAGCTTTTTGAACCTCCTTAAATTTTAATTTTGCCCTCCTAAAATATTATTTTATCATTCATTATCATAGCCCCTCTCACATTGGGTCTACAAAAATAATTTGCCCACACTCAAAAAGAGTTGACTTGCAGTCCTGAATTTAAGCTGAAGATTAACACTCTCTTTATAAAATTGATATAGATTTGGCAAACTTGTTTAATCGATTTAGTTAGTTAAACCAATTGCAAAGTAGGCATGCTTTCCACATTGTAGATGGAGTTCAAGAGTTCTGTAATTGCAGATTACTCACGTTCTCAGGCTTAAAAATTATGAGAGATTTACAGAAATCACCAGTTGTTCTGTATTGCCTAAAACACAAGTGTCCCACATAGCTTTTGCTGTTTGGCATCTTGCATCTCATGAAGAGATTTACATTTTGTACCATTTTTAGGCTCTAATGGCAAGCTTTTCAAGATCATACAGCGACATGTGAACTGTGAAGTGTAGTTCTCCTTTCTGATGCGGACTACACATCTTTTTGCTACTAGTATGTTCTTACTCTTTTTTTCAAGAACTAACCAATGGATTCTTACCGGTTAAATTGTTTGGGTTCAAAGTGCTACAGAAGTTTGGCTTTTGATTTGATGTCATGCAGATCATTGAAAAGAAACGCACGTTATATATTTTCTCAAGATCTTTTCTGATCTGAAAATTTCAGGAGTTAATTTGCAGGCATTTCACTGTTTCGTGATCAGAATGTTCAAATTGAAGTAAAACAGGATTTCAAAACTTATCTTTTTTTCTTATGTAAAGTTCTATATTACTTGGTGGTACCTTGCAGAAAGAAGCAACAACAGCAGTCAATGGACTCAATACTTTCCTATATTCTCATAAAGAGATAATAAAGACTGTATATGCGCACATGGGTGATTCATGACTTAGCCGATTTTCATAATAGTTTTCTATTCAGCGTACCAAAATCTGTTCATTGCTGGACATATTTTCTCCACCATTTCGTTGAAAAGAAGGCATTTTGTGTGTCATAAATATGCACCAACTCCTCCANTACTTTTTGACGTATAACTTATCTTCTCTATGTATGGAAATATGTATCACATTTTTTTTTAAGTTAAAATAGTGATAATTTTCTGTGATGTGAAAGATATTGGTGGTATAAACTTAAGAAAGTAAAGTTTAGTCGTTAAATATGCAAATACAAAGGATCTGGGTGGTATATTTGTAAATGCACCTAATAGAAACTGTTTCGCAGTAAATAGTCTATTTAATACAGTTATTTGAACAGCAACTACTTCACAAAATGAAGCCTACGTGTGGCAGTAGGCTGACTTGAGGATCAAAGAAGGGATTTGCAATCATGATGTAAGAATTTGTGTCATTAGTGGAGAANTATCTCTATGTATATATATTTATATATACATAGATAGATAGATATATAGATGTGTGGAGATCCGATATCACATGCTTCCTCTTCTTCTCAATTTGTTATCCCCCTTCACCTCCCTTCTTCTCTCTCTTCTCATGTGTAGTATCTTAGGCATCATGTTTCGGAAGGTCTCTCAGAAATTGTTTGGTTCGATTTTTGGCTAAGAAGTTTTGGTCCTCTCTGTGGCAAATGTAAAAGATCCCAGATTCATGTTCATTATGTTCTTGACCCCACGATTTTCCTAGGACCAACAGCTAGCCACGAGCGAGCCACAGGTAGTTTTTCTCCCAACTTAGTTTCTTACAAGGATGACGTTAACATGGATTTTTAGCTTCCATTTTGTCGAGAGTTTTGGTCAATTTTTAATCTCTATAGGATCATTCATGCCAAAGTTCTTCCTAATTCGAGCATTGTTGTGATGACTTGCGTACTTTTTTTGTCAAAAAATGAGAATCCATGGTTGATCCAATTCTTCAACCACTTTTTTTCCTTTAGGATCGATCACGATGACTACATTCAATTTGTTGCAGGTCCCAGGATTCAAATATTGGGCCTTGAGAACATGGTAAGAGACTTGAAAACAACGTTTTTGTTGCCTCATTTGCGAGCGGTTGGGGAATCCATACTTCACCATCAAAGTGCGAAGGAAAGTAAGAGCCTTACCTGGGAATCTCTGAGATCATAGGTTTTTGATTGAGTGGTTAACGCCTTTCTTTATTTCAATACTTCAAACAAAAAGTGATCAAGCATATGCATTTAGATGGTGCTATACCATGTTCTATGATCTGTAGAGGTCAACCAACATTATGGAGGTTGCCCGAGAGAAGGCTACCGAAGAGAGGGTAGCTTCAAATAAGCTTAGGGAAAAATGTGGCCCTCTCTCACTTGGCAGAGCTGATTGAGTCAATCAAGTCAGCTGAAGGATATGTTGAAGGTTTGTGTCACTTATTTTTATGCATGTTTGCATGAAATGCATTTTAGTTCCTGTATAATTTTCATGATTTTTCTGAGGGAAGCAAGGAGGAAAATCTTCGAGCGCCCAGTATTCTTGACTGCGGGGCTCTGTTAAGAGGGATATATATGAGTTAGAAGATATGCTCCTGTTTGATATAATATAATTTATAATAATTTGAATTATTCACTAAATATAATTTCATTGCAAGGGGAAAGATAATTTCTAAAATTTGAACTCTTCTTCATAAAACTTAGTTTAGTGATATTAAAATTTACTTTGAGTTTAGAGATAAGAGTAGTAGATATAATTCACTTAGTTTAAAAACACAAATTTTGACCCGAATTCCTAGTTAAGTTTTCTGCAGTTTAGCTAGAGTTTCCTTGGAATTAATCTTACAAGAATTCTAAACTTCCGTGTGTGATATGTATACTTGCGTTAGCATCCTAATGAATACTTGAAATCGATAAATGATACCTTAAATCGCTAGGAGTGACAGCTATAAAGATTTAAGGAAATATTAACTATTTTGAAGTATGTTATTATTGTGGTTGTTGCGACAACACATGAATCAATTGCTAAAATTTTAGTTATAAAAATGCAATACGATAACTTATTAAGGACTTCAGTAAAAATGATGAAACTAAAGTAACAATGTTTAGTAAAATATAGTAAGGAAAAGATTCTGCTATTTATAGTAGGAAAAATTGAATTTAGAAAATTTAAGGATTGCTAGAATTAAACTTTTTTAAAGATTTTAACTCTGTTAAAAATTCTTTTTTAATTCTAAATTTTAGGTTAAGGTTAGAACATAAGTTTTTAACTTTAGAAAAGAGATAATGAAATTCAAAACCATTAAAGATTTCTCTAAATATAGTGATCCTCACATAAAAGAGTAAGGATTAAAAAGATCTTGAAAGAAAATAAAAAATAAAAGAAATCTTAAAAAAACCCACTAACACGAATCAACATTTTTTTAAAAGTTGTAGTATTATTTGAGAACAAGCAATATTTAAGTTTAGGGGAATTGACACGCCTAAAAGTGTGCTACTTTTTAATATATGTTTTAAGCTCATTTTTAATGATATTACACTTTAAATGAATATATTTTGCATGTTTTTGGTTCCAGGTACAAGAAATGGAGTTTTGGAGAAAATGGAGCAAAAATTGTGCAATTTAGAGTCAAATCGAGCAAGGAAATAAATTTTAATCTGGTGCATTTTCATATATCTTTCATTGCTTAATATTTTCTATATTTATCACATATTTTGAATGAAATTATACTTTAAAGAAATGTTATCTTCAGTTTATCTTGTAGGTATAATACTTGGAGAAGATTGAAGCTACAACGAAGTGAAACGGAGCAAAACGAGAGTGTTGCCAGCAAGGTGGTGCCTAGGCACCAGAAATCGGCGCCAAGGAGCCAGAAACTGGCACTTAGGCCCTAGATATGGAGCCATAGGGCCACATTCTTGTGCATAGGCGCCCATAAACGACCCAAAGTCGGTTTGGGTTGGTATGAACGGTTCCAGTCTATTCTAGAAGGTTCCGGGCAGCTACGCATGCCCCATGGAGTTATTAAATGAATCTAGACACTTGGAAAGGTTCTTGGAGTGAAGAGGTGTGTCTCTTGGAGTGAAAAGATGTGTCTCTTGGAGTGAAGATGTGTGTCACTTGGAATGAGAAGGTGCTTGGTTTTCCTTTAAAAAGGGGGACTAGTGTCTCTTTCAAGGGGATATAGAGGAATTAGGAGGCTTGGAGTGAGATTTTTGCGTGCCTCTTTAAGGAGGGGTGTGTGTGTGTGTGTGTGTGTGTGTGTGAGAGAGAGAGAGAGAGAGAGAGAGAGAGAGAGAGAGAGAGAGAGAGAGAGGAGATGTAGATTTCCACCTTTTCTAGAGATAATAGTTAGGGATTTTGAGAGATTCGTGTAACGAATTGTATAAGCTGTGCATGGATAAATAGGAGACATTGTTGAAGGGATCTTCATCTTTCTTTTGGAGGGAAAAATCTAAGTATTATGTTATTCATATTTTTATAATTGTTGTAAGTACTCTCTAGTGGATTTTCTTTAATTTAATAAAGAGTTCTACTTTGCTTTATCCATGCTTCATGAGTAGTTTTCTTTACTCATTTCTTTTGATATGAAGTAGTGGCAAGAGTAAGAAAATTTATTTTAAGGTAGAATAATTTTTATTTTTATATGAAGAGTAATAATTCCTTTGCTTCATTGATATAACTTCAGTGACAATAAGTTATGTTAAAATCTGTTGTAAGTAAAATTAAGATTCGGGAGAGCGGTGATCTTGAAACATGAGTGCACTCACATTTTCCGGTTGGGTATGATGAAGTATTTTAGGCCGCAATGTAATTTTTAAGGAAATATAATAAATGATCTGTTTTTATTAAGAGCTTCTAGGTGACAGCTAGTTATGTAAAACTAATAAAATACTAAGCATACCAATACAATCAGAAGAGGGTATATAGATGATACACCTAAAATATATAGTATTTTTAGACGCATTTTTATACCTATTTTTTAGATATTACACTTTAATGGAAGGTATTTGTGTGTTTTTCTTTCAGGTACAAGTAAAAAGATGAAAAATGCTAAAAAGAGTGAAAAATGATCAAATTTGGAGCAAAGAGGTGAAAATTGTGCTAAAGTGTTTTGGTACTTAAGCGTCAAATCTAGCACTTAAGTGTCAGTTAAACAGAGATGGCCAGAGGCCCTGCGCTTAAGCGCCATAGGAAGTTATTTGGCAGTTTTCTTCATTTGGCCAAAATTTGAAGAGGTATTTGAGGCATCAATTGGCTAAAGAGGGTGGTTATGACCACTAGGAATGAAAATATAATTAAAAGACTTATGAAAGGAGGCATTCTTTGGAGAATACATAAAAATTGGACACATTTTGAAGAGTTATCAAGGCACCTCTTGGAGATTTATAAAAGAAGGGAGTTTTTACACTTGAAGATTGGTGCTTGAAGAGGGAGAGAGTGCTAGAGTTCTGAGAAGAAGATCATGGAGAATCTTGTGGAGAGATTCAGGCACCACAAAATTTACTTTTTCCTTTTATTTTTAGTTTTATTTTGAGACTTAAGAGTCTTGTAAAAGAGAAGAGATTCAAAGGAACTTCAAGAGTTTGGTGGAGTATTTGAGATAAGTTTTTATCTTTTGTTTTAAACTATTTTTGATTTTAATCGAGACTTCTTATTGGTTTGACAATGATTTCTACTTTTAAACTTAAGTGTGATTTTGTTTTCTCCATGGATTATGAGTAGTTTTCTTTATCTTTCTCCTTAAAAATATAAGTAATTAGAGTTTGGATAGAAGCTGTGGAGAGTATTGATCTTTTTATTTGGAAGAAGTTCTGATGATTTAAATCCATGAACTTCATTTACTTCATGATTTGGCCTATCGAGATGTTAAAATTTGTTGTGAGAACATGTAAGAACCGAGCTGGTATTGTCTCAGTCAACAAATGAAAAGAATCACATGAGGTTGTATGAATGAGAATGTAACTCATATGATTTAGTGCAAATACATAGGGAAATAATCATTGAAGGTTGTAGAGTTAGATAACTTTAAAGTGACAGGTTAAAGCCCCTAACTTGGTTTAGTGTTTTAGGTTCTGATATGAGATGTTAGCCCCCAGGTGGAGGGAATCGAGAGAACTCTAGAGTGAGAGCTGGAATCTTCCCTACCCAGCCGGTCTTTAGAACTATTCAAATTTTAAATTAGCCAATGTTCTTTATAACATCTCTAGTAAGGGTAAATAATATAATTGCTCCTATTTGACACAACACAATTCACATACTTCCACAACAGAATTCCTATCATTATTACTGATTCATGATAAAGAGAAAGATATTTATCAAATTTAGTCCTTTTCTTTTACATAAACTCAAGTTATCTTTTTAAATTTCTACTATTATGTTAAAATATCAAAAATACCAAAAAGAGTTGAATTTTAATACAGCAAAAATATTTGTAGTTTAAGTGATTGTATTTTCAGAATAGAAAGTTTCTCTTTAAAAGTGCATATTGCGTATTTTCCCTGTTAGTTCGATATTCAAGTCTTAATCAAAAAGTCCTATATTACTTGATAACAATAGGTATACTTGCGTATCATTCCAATATATATATAACTAGTGTCTCTTTCAAGGGGATATAGAGGAATTAGGAGGCTNACATGAATGTTGGATGAAAGATGGAAATGTTCCTCCTCTATCTAACGCTTGTGTTAATCTTGCCTTACTAGTCTCCGATTTTTGAGAGGGGCAACTGTGGAATGAATTTGCTCTAAGGAATGTTGTAGATGCTGACACTTTGAAAGATATTACTGACATCCCAATGAATAAAACCAAGCCTGATAGATTAGTAACAAAGAACCCAACTGGTCAATTTCTTAATGCTTCTGTACATAAACCCTTTTTCAAATGGCAACAGAATACTTGGGGCCAATTTTAATGGGACAGAAGATTAACTCCTTCTTTAGTTGGAGACTATTCAAGAAATTTCTTCCTACTGATGACATACTCAAGTTGAAAGGCTTGAGGGGTGCTTCTAGGTGTTGTCTTTATTGCTCTCATGAAGAAACTTTGCACCATATTTTTCTTAATTGTCCTTTTACTATTGTTGTATGGACAGTTACTTTGGACCATCTTAATATCAAACATTTGTTTTGTTCTTGGAATTCTCCGGAGAGCTATTAGCTGGACTAGAAAAAATACATTTACACCATATCCCCCTCATTATTACCTAGTTCATTTGGATGGCAAGAAATAGAGCCAAATATGAGGATCAAAGAAGAAATGCCCAATCCATTGCACTCAACTATTGCAGCTATCTCGACAGAATCAAGACTCATCTAGGCTGTCACACTCTTGGCCCTCCCGCTAACCCAAAGATTATATAGAAAGTGCTCTAGTGTAAACCTCCCCTCATTTGGATTAAAATTAACATAGATGGAAGTTTTTCTGCCACTGTTGCTAGAACTGGAGTTGTCTGTAGGGATTATCTTGGGCAAGTTTGTGGAGTTTCCAATCCCTTTTCTGGACCAGCTCTGCATTGGAAACATAAACCATAGCCATCTCTTAGGCCCTCAAAATAGTTTTCTCTCTCAACCTCATCTATCTTTTTGTTGAATCTGATGCCTTGCACTTGATAAACATCCTACAGTGCAAAACTTCTATTCCTTGGCATCTCACATACTAGATCAGAAAGATCTTCCAGTTATCCTAGGGGTTTCATCTTTAGTGGTTCCATAATCACGTGGAGGGGAATCAACATACTAATTGGTTGGCAAGTTCCTCAACAACTACATAACGTATTATCTGTTATAAAGGTTCTTTTGCCTTTTTGAAAATTTAACTTCATGGAGATTCCCTTGATCTCCCTTTCATTACATGTAACTATTTTTGTGGAAATATTTTTTTTTTATTTTTTGTCCCAAATACATATATATATATATACAACATTTTCATCAAGTAAATCCAAATGATNAAAATGATGATATAGCTAATGATGCTGTAAACTATTTCAAAAATCTGTTGACTCAAGAGAATAATCTCAAAAGCCCCATTGATCCAGAACAGTTCAATGTTGAGAAGGATTACACTGCCAATTTAAAACTTGCTGACATTCCTGATGAAGGGGAGATTTGGAAGGCTATTAACTCTATTGATAGTAGCAAAGCAGCTGGTCCTGATGGTTTCACAGCTGAGTTTTACAAGAAAACTTGGGACATTATTAAACCTGAGGTGATTGATGTTGTGGCCAGTTTCTTCCAAGGAAACAATCTCCCACAGTATTTCAATGCTTCTACCTTTGTGCTGATCCCCAAATCTAAGATACAAACCACCTGGAATCACTTTAGACCTATTTGTCTAACCACTGTAATCAGCAAAGTAATCAGCAAAATCATTGTCAATAGACTCCAACCTCAGCTTGAACACATTATAAAACCCAATCAGACTGCATTTGTGAAGGGGAGATCCATTATTGACAACACTCCCATGGCACAAGAACTTCTGAATGAACTGAATAAGACCTATAGAGGTGGTAATTTGATATACAAATTGGATTTGAAAAAGTCTTATGATACTATCAGCTGGGGATTCATTTTGGATGTTCTTGTTGCTAGAGGTTTTCACTCTGACTTCTGCTAGCTGATACATAGATGGCTTCACAATAATAATCATTTTATTCTCGTAAATGGCAAAGGCTGGGGTTCTTTTACTGCATCCAGAGGTTTGAAGCAAGGGGATCCTTTATCCCCCACTATGTTTATTATTGCTATTGATTATTCATATAGAATGCTTGATGACTCTCTTCTAAGCCAAAACTATATTATCTATCATCATAGATCCAACCTTGCTATCACTCACTTGATTTATGCTGATGATATCATGGTTTTCTCTAGAGCTCATAAAAATGCTGTAAGGAAAGTGTATCAGACTCTTCAAAAGTTCCAAACACACTCTGGTATGTGTTTTAGCCCTGAGAAGTGCCTGCTGATCTTTAATAAACATGCTAATCCTAGCTGCAAACAGTGGGCTTCTAGCTATACTGGTTTCTCTAACTCTCAGCTTCCTGTTAAATATTTGGGGACAATGCTACTTACTGTAAGAACCAGGAAAATTCAATTTGAAGAAGTCATAAATAAGATCACTACCTACCTCAATGGGTGGACTCATTCCTTCCTTTCAAATGGGGGCAGAATCACTATACTGAAAAGCATTCTAACTACTTTTCCCTCTTTTATCCTACAAATGACTAACATCAAGAAAAGAACCCAGATACAGCTTGAAAGGGCATTTAACAGATTTCTATGGTCTGGACAGAGGCAACATATGCATTGGGCTTCATGGAAAAAAGTAGCTAAACCTCAACTGGCTGGGGGAATCTGGTTCAAGGGTATCAATCAGCTCTTCCAAATAAACTTATGCAAGCTTTGGATTAAATTCAGAGCTCAGAAATCTCTGTCGGCTCTTTTCATGAAGGGAAAGTATTGTAGAGATCAACACCCCACTCTTGTTGAAAGGAAGATAGGGGACTCCAAAATTTGGGGTAAAATGCTTAATATAAGACACACTGCTGAAAACTTATTCATTTGGGATATGGGTAAAGGAGACTTAAATTTCTAGCTTGATAATTGGTACCCTAAAGATTGGTTGTCCCCTATTTGTAACACCCCTAACCCTGATCTCAAGGTGGCTGACTGTTGGGTGGATGATGATTGGTCTCTAATTAAACTTTCAGAAATTCTACATGCCAATTCTATAGAAAAAATTGCCAGCATCAACATCAATAGAAGCCAGATAAAATTGTCTGGCAGTCCTTCTCAAATCAAAGCCTTACTAAAGCCATCTACTCTAAAATCTTCCAATGGGAACACCTATCATGGAGCAAAATCATTTGGAGCAATTTTCTATCCCCCTCCATGTCCTTTTTATGTTGGAGGGTCTTTAACAATCTCCTCCCTACTGATGATATTCTTAAACTAAAGGAGCTGAGAGGACCTTCTATATGCAGGTTCTGTATTCAGGAGGATGAATCATTGTCTCATCTTTTCTTCGAATGCAATTTTGTACAAGTTGTATGGCATCAACTACTAGCCCATTTGAACATTGACAAAAACCTCTTTACCTGGGATAATATCACCACTTGCTGGCAGACTTGGAACAAAAGGAACTATGCTCCAATACCTCTTATTGTTGCATGGTTTACTTGGATGGAAAGAAATAAGGTTAAGTTTGAAGAAGGTACACAAAAAACTGTGAGGATAGTCAGAAATAGCCTTTCATATCTTCACAAGATGATTAAGTTTAGAAGATTTCCCAACATCTCCAATTCTTACTCTTTGGGACACCCAGACAAGAAGTATGTTCATAGGTTTTTCTGGAAACCTCCTGGTTACCAAACAGTAAAGGTAAATACTGATGGAAACTTCAAAAAGGCAGGAGCAGGTGTTGGGGGTGTCTACAGAAATCACCTTGGGCAATGTTTATTATACTTCCACATCCCCATTGAGGCTGCTGATGCTGTTGACACTGAATTAGTGGCTGTCTATTGGGCTTTAAAAATTGCCAAAATGGCTAGCTGGTACAACTTATGGTTAGAAGTAGATTTTGCTGCTATAATCAAGATACTGAGGGATGAGGAACTTACACCCTGGCACCTTACTTATTGGACCAAAAAGATTAGAGAAATTTCCTCACAGCTAAAAGTACAATATACTTTTATCTATATAGAGGGCAACCAGCCAACCAATTGGCTTGCCAGACAAGGGTACAATTTAAAAGAGCTATCTGTTGTTGTCTCCCCTCCCCATACCTTTCAGTTTTTACTGCAGGGTGACAGGATTAAGGTCCCATATTTCAGAATTTCTAACCAAGATCTAAAGTGAATGTTTACTGCCTGCTATGGAATTCCTTTCCCCCGCTCTATCTTCAGTTTTTGGCACTCCATGCTAGCTGGGGTCTATGTTTTGGCAAACTTTTGTTGATAGTCTAGATAGTTTTTTTTTTGGAGGACTAATGATTCCTGTATTGAATCAAAAAGTCTCCAACTATTTTTTCTTTCTTGTAACCCCATTTTTAATCAACATGTAGGGAGACATATGCATCATCTCCATATATATATATATATATATATATATATATATATATATATATATATATATATATATATATATATANTGGCTTTCCTTCAACTATGGCACGCTGGTGAGATCCTTCTATTTTTTTGTTTTCCTTATTTCGTGTTTCTAGAATATCAGCCACTCATATTTTTGTTGTTGATGTTTTGGATGAAGGTGGGGGATCCTCGAGGTGCTGCAATTCATCTCTTTTCCGCATGCATTCCATGAGACTTTGAATATGGGGGGTGATTAAACTTTCATTAGAAAGTTGGGGAAGAAAAATGGGAAGCAAGCTATGTTCATGTTTAATGTTGAAATAAACATTTTATCTTCTTCTTATAGACTTGCATTGATTGGAAAATTTATTTATGAGCATCCTCCTCAAGAAGTAATATGGAAGGAGTTTGAAATTATGAAACTTAAGGGATGGTGGAAGATTATACTCATTTTTTCTCTATACAAATGATGAGGATAGAAAATCAAATTATAATGCTTCTTAAATGGTCGGTTGATTTTGATCCTAAGACTTAGCCACCTATTATTCCTGTTTCGTTACAATTTCCAGGACTTAGGTTCCATCTTTTTAATCATGAGGTTTTATTCTCCCCTGTTGATGCCTTTGATAAGCCTCTTAAAATGGATAATTCTACTTTTACACTTACCCGTCCTTCGAAAGCCCGTGTATTGGTTGAAAGAGATATTACTCAACCTTTTTGTGATGAAATTTGGATTGGTTTTGCCCATCAGGGCTATTGGCAAAGTGTTAAAATTGAATGACATTCCCCATATTTTTCACATTATCGTATGTTTGGGCATGTTGCATCTCACAGTTATAGGTTGCATCCAAATCTCAAATCTGATAACAAGAGAACCGAACACACTTGCCATGGTTATGATGGGAATGCAACTAATTTTGAGCAGCCTCTAATTCTAGAGAATGAGTAAGTTAATAATGTTGATTTGCAAAATGTGGTGGTGAACAATCCTTTGTTTAATGATGAGAATAATATTGTCCCTGCAGATTTAAATGTTACTATTGAGAGGGAATTTGGGATTTTCTTTGTAGTTAAGCAAGATAATCTAAATACTAATGGGGGTGGTTAACCTGAGCATGGAGATGTTAAGCACCCTACCACTGAGAATTTTAATTTAGCCCTTCTTATAAATGTTTCATCTATTTCTCAATTATAATCTAATTTTCCTACTTCATATGCGATTGGAACAGAGCCTACGGTTGGAAGGTTGGCTTCATCCTCAACAATAATTGGAGAGATAGGTGAGGTACAACCTTCAGCTAGGCATGTGCATTAGGAGGGAAGGTATGTGTCTGTAATGTTTTACATAATCATGCCAAGGAAGCAACCAAAGCTTTAGAAAATGAGTGGAAAATCCAAAAAGCACATAAAAAAGAAGAACAAAAGAAATAATGAGATGCTTAGTCTAAATGCAGCAAACATTTTACCTGAGGGAAATTATTATTTTGATGGGGAAAAAGTTAGAAGACATGGTGTTTACTCTAGCATGCCTCTTAGATCGACTAGGAGGGCAGACTTAAGACATCATGTTTAATATTCTTATCTAAATTATTAGGGGAGTATCTAACCCTGCCTCCCTTAATTGATTTTAGAATTTGAGTAGGGTTCATAAAAGTTACATTTTTGTGATTTTGGAGCCTTTGGTTTTGTGCATAAGGATAGAATTTTTAACAAGTTTAAGCAGTATAATTACTTTTGCAATAAAAGTAATAAAATCTGTGTTTTGGAAACGTTATGTTAACCTCTTCATAGTTGAAGATGATGAGCAATTTGTTCTTACTAATTTTCATTTGGATGAATTCTAAGGGTGGGCAACTTTTGTTTATGCCAGCTACAGTTTATAAGAAAAATATTTATTGTGGAACAAACTTGTTAGTATGGGGAGGCCATTACTGATAAGTGGTTGGTGAGAGGAGATTTTAATATGGTTATGACTCCTGAGGAGAGAAGGGCTAGTCGGGCTTCTGAAATTAGTCTCATGAATTGTTTTTGTAACAAAATCATGAAGGTCAGTTTATTTGAATGGGGTTTTTCTGATTGTCAGTTTACTTGGAGAAGGCGTTTGTTGGCTCAGAGATTAGATCGTTATTTTGGCAATCAAGTTTTCATTGGGTATTACCATATTGCAAAAGTATTGCATTTAAATCATGCCTCATCAGATCATAACCCCATTATGCTTACTCTTGATTTCACTAACAACCCTATTACTCATAACTTCGTATTTCTTAATGTTTGATCTTCTCATGCTACTTTTTTAAGCTTGATTAAACAGAATTGAAGCTTTCAAGGGGCTGGGAATCTTTGGTACATACTATGACAATTACATAAACAAGTGGCTCGAGCTCTTAAAAGGTGGGATAAGCAAGCTTTTGGTAATGTTCATAATATGGTTACTAAGGATGAGAAATTGGTTGAACACCTGGAGGCTCAAGTGGAAAGGAGTCTGGAGATGATAGAGGAGGTGGCATCTGCTCATGCATCTCTTCTCAATGTCATTAATCTGGAAGAGAATTTCCTGTAGCAAAAAGCAAATGATGCGACCGTTACTTGTGATGATCGAAATACAAAATACTTTATGCTACCATAAAGTACAAAAGGAACCTTAATACTATCCTTAATATTATCTCTACACAAGGGAATGTTACTACTAGAGAGCAAGAGATTGGTAATAATGTTGTGCATTATTTTTCTGACTTATTTGGTGTTGATACGTAGGTGCTCCCTATTGATGATACACTTTTTGAAGACAATAGAGATTATGTTGCTGGTTTAGAATTCCCTGATATTTCTACGGAGCCAGATATTTTTAATGCTTTTAAAGATATCAATTAAAGCCCTTGGGCCGGATGGGTCTACCTCTAAAATTTATGTGGCTTGTTGGGAGATTATCAAAAGAAATTAACCCTTGCAATCCAAAGTTTCTTTTTGGAGACAATCTAGGTTAGTTCTTCTCTTCTGCTCTAATTTTGCTCATCCCTAAATCTAATGACATGAATAGATGGGAGAACTTCAGGCCTAGTTCTCTTACTTCTATTATTTCTAAAGTAATTAGTAAGTTGATCATTGCTAGACTATAATTACATATGCCTGCCATTATTGCTCCTAAGCAATATGCTTTCATTAAGGGAAGGGAGCTCACTGATAATATACTTGTCTCAAGAATTGATTAACGATTTTGATAGGAGATGTAGAAGTGGGAATATGGTAATTAAGCTAGACATTCAAAAGGCTTATGAAAACATAAGCTGGGATTTTATTTTGAATGTCTTAATAGCTAGAGGTTCAATAAATGATTTGTTCCTATGATTAGAAGTTGGTTGGCTAATAATTACTATAGTGTTCTTATTAATGGTACCTCATATGGTTTCTTCTTCCACTCTCTCCCACCATGTTCATCATAGATTTTGATTATTTCTCTCGATTAATCACTAATATGCAGGTGAAAAATCCTTAAATGAATTTCTCTCACATATATACTATGCTTGTTAGTCATTTGGATTATGCTGATGATGTTATTATTTTCTTAAATGCCACTAAAGATGCTTTGAAAATTTTAATGGAAAACATCAAAACTTTCCAATACACTTCTGGGCTTACTTTTAGCCAGACCAAAAGTATGTTGTATATTGAGAAACATGTTAAAAATGATACAAAAATGTGGGCTACAGATTTTATGGGTTTTAAATGTGCTTCCTTGCCTCTTAAATATCTGGGTTTGAATCTTCTTGAGGAAGGAGAAAACAGACTCAGATGGATGATGTTGTGGCTAAAACTAAATCTAGATTTGATGATTGGAGGAATATTTTCCTTTATAATAGGGGTAGGTTAAATCTATTGAAGGGTGTGCATCATAGCATCCCGTTGTATGATTTATAAGTATTGAATCTTAAGAAAAGCACTCTGAAAATTTTGCATAACATGTTCAATAGATTCCTTTGATCCGAGGAAGGGACTAGGAAGAGGTGGATCACTTAGGATAAATTATGTAAGCCATGCTACTCTGTGGGGCTTGGTTTCCAAAACTTAGAACACCTTGCACATATCAAAAAGTGTAAGTAGTGGTTCAAATTCAAAGCAAGGGCTTCTCTTTGGGCTCAACTCATGCATCAGAAGTAATGTAAGCATCTGCACCCCTCTTTAGCTTCTTATAAGGTTGGTGATTCTAAAATTTGGAAATTTACCATTATAATAGAGTCGTGGAAAAATAATTTCATTTTTTGGGACATTGGAGATGGGAATGTCTCTTTTTGGCATGAGCAATGGGGTTTGAGCAATGTTTTTCCCTATGATGTTACTACCACTAATAATGTGATTTCAGATTTTTGGAGGGATGGATTTTAGGACTTTGATAAGTTGATGGCTAATATTGGTAATAATGCTTTAAAGGTTGCTCAAATTCCTATTCCTTTAAACAAAAGCTATGTCCCTATGTGGAAATTCAGTTTACAAGCAACTGTTACATAGATGCTTTATTAAAATTTACATACTTTCTCGGGTTGGGAGTGGTGGAATGTGTTTTGGCGCAATCATATTTCCCCTACCATTTCTTTCTTTCTTTGGAGGTTTTCCAATCAATGTTGCCTTTAGATGATATATTGAAATTAAAGGGCCTAAGATTGGCTTCTAAATGCTACAGTTGTTCTAGAGATGAGGAGAATTATGCACATTTATTTTATGAATGTGACTAAGTTAAAGCTATTTGGGGTATGATTGGTAATTATTTTGGTGTGGTTTGGCCTCAGCTTTTTGAGGTCAAAGTTATCCTCTTTTCTTGGAAATATTCTTCTTATGCTCATAGTGTGGTTGAGCATTTCCATTTGACAAATTTTTGGTTCCTTTGTGTGGCAAAAAATAGTTATAAGTATCAGAATGCTCCCCCTTCCTCCTTCAATATTGTTTCTCATATTTTATCACATTACTTTATGTTAAGCAGAATTTTTCTGGGTGAAGACCAGTGTGTTGCCTCTCCTGCTATATGGAGGCCACTAATTTTCAATTAGCAACCTCTTGAATTTGGCTGGGTCAAAATCAATGTTGATGGTAGTTGGTCTAACACTGCGGCTGGGGTTGGTGGTGTTTTTAGAGATTGCTTGGACAATAATCTCCTGTCATTGTAGAATTCCCTTTGGAATCAGAATGTTTGGTTGTTCTCCTTACGGTACATGTGGCTACAATTTTTTGTTATCTATTTTTTATGTCAAATCTGATTCCAGGATACTTTACCAAATTCTTTCTAGATCTCAACAACCTCCTTAGAACATTGTAAGAATTATTAATAGAATTTGGTTCATTATATCTACTAACAAGCTCAGGATGCACATGAGTTCCATTTTTAGGGAAGGTAATACACCTGCTGATTGGATGGCAAGATTGGGTAATGTTAATTTACTGGTTGGCTTACAACCATCTGGTGTTTTGAGAGGGCTTCAAAATGGGGATAACTTAGGAGTTCAATTTATCATAATTTAGTTTTATTTCTTTGGAGCAATGTTTGAGATTCGACTTATTTTTTGGCTTTCTTCTCTGTTGCACCTGTATTCTCCTTTCATCTTGGTTCAGATGGATAAGTGGTTTTTGGGGTATGGTGTTGCGGGATGCTGTCACAACTATGGTTATAATTAAAGTTCTGATGTTTGATATGGTTTTTCAACCACCTCCTGCTTACACTGATCAGGTTTCCTGTGCTACTGGTCAGAATTTGGTTTTTGTTCAATCTATTTTGATGGCATGTTTTTTTGCAATGGGTTTTTGTTGATGCTATGCTCGGCTACTCCTCTCCTTTTGTTGTTTATCCGGTGATTATTTAACATTCCTGGTCTTCACAGTGAAAATTATATTACCTTTAACATTAGATGTTAGATTTTACAGGCTTTGATTTGTCTCGAGAGCCCTCTTTGCTTAGATCCAGTTGATTTTGGCTTCAGCTCTCGGTTTCCAAGAAGCTACTATTAGTTTTGTACTTTTTATGTTTTGGATCAATTGATTGGGTATACATGTATATGTTTTGGGTATGCGACATTATTTTGTGTTCCATTTTCTATATTGGTATTTTCTTTTTAGGGTGATTTTGTGTGGAGTTGTATTGAGGTTGAGGACCCCCATATCAGCGAGTATTGTATCTTTATTTGTTTGGTCAGTTATGGGAGATCCTCTCCCTACCCAAACTTTATAATCACCTTTTTTGATTAACACTTAGGGAGCTGAATAATGCTCCTTCCCTTTATATATATATATATATATATATATATATATATATATATATATATATATATATATATATATATATATATATATATATATATATATATATATATATATATATATATAT
>JXCR01147626.1:49431-63664 GCA_002079205.1 Phalaenopsis hybrid cultivar
AGAGTCTTGGTTGAAAGGGACATCTCCCTACCTGATATAGAAAGGGTGTGGATTGGTACTCCTGAAGAAGGCTTTTGGCAGCAAATTGTAATGGAACAAAAGCCAATTTATTGTCAACATTGTAAAATGTTTGGTCATAATGTGGAAAAGTGTTATAGACAACACCCTCCATCAAACAGGAAAACTGCAGGGTTCAACAGGATGTCTAAACCAGTAAAATCAGATGGAATGGTTGTGTCAGCAGTTGAAACAGCTGATGTTGTGGTTAATACTACTGGGATGAATCCCAATAGTAGTGTTGTGGAGCTAGAGGCAGCCAATGGCATTAACAGTAATTTGAAGGGAAATATTATGAGTGATGACAGCTTAATCAATATAAATCCAAATGTAATTGAAGACCAGCGAATTGACAGTTTGACTGATGTCCTGACTGAAGATTGGCAAGTTCAAAGAAGCAGTAAAAAGAAAAAAGGCAAGTTTGAATTTAAACAACCTTTGGAGGGCCCAATTACTTTGGATCACCATCCAAGGACCAGGGGGAAAGGGAGGACCTTCTCTCAATGATTAATTTTCTTGTTTGGAACATTAGGGGTANACTTAATAATCACTCTATCTTAATCAATGGTAAGAGCCATGGTTTCTTCTCTGCATCAAGGGGAATTAAACAAGGAGATCCACTGTCTCCTACTATCTTCATTCTGNATCTTATGACTCCTTACATGTTGAAGTAAAAAAGACTAGTACAGACATCAGAAAGGGAGCTGGGGACTCCTCTTTTTGGTTCAATACAGGAACCCAGGAGTTCCCCAAAAAAAGGCTAAATATCACCCCCCCCAAAAAGGAAAAACTACAATGACTCAACAAAGAGAGAAAAAGAGTGTAAGATTGCATCTGCCCCCACAATAATCATTTGTCCTTGTAAGCCATTCTGATGTGGGGGACATCTAGAGTATCTCCTTGCAGCAGATAGAGGAGAGCAGGTGGAGGGTTGACAAAAACCTTAGTCTCATTAGAGTGTGATCCAAGTTGGGCCAACCAATTTGTAGGCTGGTTTCCTTCCCTATAGATGAAAGTGAACTGGATTTGTATCTTGCTAGTGAGGTCTCTGATTTTATTTAGCCAGTATGAATAATGTCAAGGAGTCTCATCCTCCTGATTTAAGAGGGGAATAATCACACCAGAGTCCACTTCCAACCAAATCCTATTCCAATTAGCCTTAGTGGCAAGGTTGATTGCCCAATACACAGCAATGAGTTTAGTCTCAGTGGCATCATTAGCCAGAACTGGGGTATGAAAGTACAACAGGCACTTACCAAATGATTTCTATACCTCCCACACCCGCTCCATTTTTAGTAAAACTTACATCAGTGTTAATCTTCACAATAGGATGTTTTGGGGTTTTCCAGTAGACTCTGATGACTTGAATAGGTTCAGAATTAATATGTGTACAGGAGTTGGAAATGTTAGGAAATCTTTTCCAGTTAATCATCTTATGCAGGTAAGTTAAACAATTTCTAGCAGTTTTCCCCACATTTGGATTTTCTTCTTCAAATTTGACCTTGTTTCTTTCCATCTAGATGAACCAAGAAATGGTAAAAGGAATAGCAACATACTTTCTTTTTTGCCAGTACAACCAACAATTGACCAACCTATCCCAAGTGAACTCTTTCTCATCAATTGTCAATTGATTCAGAAAATGTTTCCAAACCAGTTGAGCAAAATTGCATTCAAAGAATAAATGATTCAGAGTTTCCTCCTCCTTCTTACATAGCCAGCATTTAGAGGGGCCTCTCAATCCCTTCAGCTTGAGAATCAGTAGGGATCATTTTATGAAATACTCTCCAACAGAAAAAGGACATAGAAGGGGATATGAATTTATTCCATAAATAATCACCCCAGAGTGTTTGCTCCCAACTGAAAGTTTTGGAGTATATGGCTTTGGTGAGGCTTTGGTGGGAAGTAGTCTGCCATAAAATTTTGTCAGCTGTATTTTCATTAAACTTTATACTGGCCACTTTAATAATAGAGTGAGGTTGCAGAAGATTTGATAGCTTAACCAGGGACCATTCATCACCATCCCAGCAATCAGTTACTTTCAAATCACTATTGTAGATATTGGTAATGGGGGATAACCAGTCTTTGGGACACCAATTGTCAAGCCAAAACTTGATATCCCCATTGCCCAATTCCCAATTGTAATTGGTTTCAGCAATATGTCTGATTTTCAGCATTTTCACCCAAATTTTAGAATCACCAATTTTCCTTAGGACCAGTGTGGGGTGTTGATCTTTGCAATACTTACCCCACATGAATTTTACCCACAGGGAGCTTTGGGTTCTAAACTTAATCCAGAGTTTACAGAAATTAATTTGAAGGAGTTGATCAAGATCCTTAAAGCCAATTCCCCCAGCAATTTGAGGTTTATCAGCTTTTCTCCAGGAAGCCCAATGCATTTGCTTTCTTTGACAAGACCACAAAAATTTATTAAATATTCTCTCCAGTTGAGTTTGAGTGCTTTTCTTAATGGTAGTCATTTGCAGTATATAAGATGGGAAGGTAGTGATAATGCTCTTTAACAAAGTAATTCTTCCCCCATTAGACAAGAAGGTCTGTGTCCACCCATTGAGAAGACTAGAAATTTTGTTCAATACCTCATCAAATTGAGTTTGTTTGGTTCTGCCAGTGATAAGAAGCACCCCAAGGTACTTAATTGGGAGTTGAGAAGTTGTGAAGCTAGTATATTCAGATTCCCAATGTTTATGAGTGGAGGATGCATGTTTATAGAAGACCATCTGACACTTTGCTGGATTGAAGGACATTCCTGAATGAGCTTGGAATTTTTGTAATATCTGAAAGACTTTTCTGATAATATTTTTGCTAGCTCTGGAAAATACCTTTATATCATCAGCATACAATAGATGGGTAATGGAAATATTGGATCTATGATGGTATCTGTTGTGACTATGATTCAGCAAGGCTTCATCAAGCATTCTGGATAAGTAATCAATGGCAAGTATAAAGATGGTGGGTGATAGTGGATCCCCTTGCTTTAATCCTCTAGCAGTAGTGAAAGAACCCCTCCCTTGCCAATTTATCAAGATGGAATGTTCATTGTTATGCAGCCACCTCCTAATCAGATGACAAAATTTACTGTTAAAGCCTCTGGCACTAAGGACATCCAAAATGAAATCCCAGCTTATGGTATCATAAGCTTTCCTTAAGTCCAGATTGTATACCATATTACCCCCTCTACAAGTTTTATTCAAATCCTGTAATAGTTCTTGAGCCAGAAGAGTGTTATCAATGATGAACCTACCTTTCACAAAGGCTGTTTGATTGGGTTTAATTATAGAGTTTGGTGAGGTTGTAGCCTATTCACAATGATTTTGCTGATGGTTTTACTAATGACAGTGGTCAAGCAGATAGGTCTGAAGTGGTTCCAATTCTGCTGTATATCAGATTTAGGGATCAATATAGTGGTGGAGGAACAAAAGTACTTTGGAAGATTGTTACCTTGGAAGAAGCTTGTAACAGCAGCAATAACATTAGCCTTAATAATTTCCCAGGACTTCTTGTAGAATTCAGCAGTAAAGCCATCAAGGCCAGCAGATTTATTGTTATCTATGGAGCCTATTGCAGTCCATATTTCCTTTTCATTTGGGATGTCAGTAAGCTTGAGGCCAGTAGTGTAGTTCAGTTCAGCAAAAAAGTGTGCCTTCTCAATGGAGGGTCTGAAGTTATGTTCCTGATTGAGTAAATCTTTGTAATAACATATGTCATCATTAGCTATATCATTATTGTCATGTAACCACTGGCCATTGGCATTTTTGATAACATGGATAGTGTTGCACTTTGTTTTATATATAATATAGGCATGAAAGAATCTACTGTTTCTATCCCCATTAGTGAAAATATTCATAGCTGCCTTTTATTTAAGGAATTTTTCCTGATAATCAATGGCACTAAGAAGGTTGTTCTGAGCAATCATCAGTTTCTTCTCCTCCTCAATGCCAAACTGTCCTCCTTGCTCCAAATCTTTAACTTCATCTTCAGCCTCCTGGACTTTGGCATGAACATTTCCAAAAGTTTCCCAGCTCCAACCTCTGAGGGCTTTAGCAATCTTGATTTGCAGTAAACTTAGCTTGACAAAGGGGTCAGGATGGGAAACCCCTTTCTATAAGTCGGCAATGTACTTATTATAGGAAGGGTGTGCATCCCACATGTTGAGATATCTAGAAGGGGGGAGGAGTTGTAATTATCAGTTGAAGTAATTCTTATAAGTATAGGTCTATGATCTGAGCCAGCAAGACTAAGATGAGTAACAAAAGTAAGGAGGAAATGATTAAACCATGCATCATTAACCAACATTCTATCAAGCCTCTCCCAAATAGCTCCCCTTTTCCAAGTGAAAGTAGGCCCCTTGAAACCCAGATCAAAGAGACCAGCCTTGTGGATATTATCTCTGAAGGTATTCATCTTGGCAATATTTGGGGTTCTTCCTCCAGATTTTTCAGTGGTAGAAGTGATACAATTGAAATCACCCCCCACCAACCATGGGGAGTTCACCTGTTGGCTGATGTTAATCAGCCTATTCCACAGCTCGTTTCTAGCATCCTTTGTGCATCCAGCATAAACGAAGGTAGCTTCACCCTTATGTCCATTCATATTGAATGAGAGGTGGACAAATTGTGGATGATCAATTAGAATATTTGAATTGGTTTTTCTGCAAAAAATCCAAATTTTATTGTTAGTATTCCCAAAATGGGTGAAGCCAACAAACTTTTTAATCAGATTTTGAGGGTTCTTGTGAACCATGAGTTCAAGGATAAGAATACACCACAGTTTGTATTTAAAGTTCAGGTATAAAACTCTTTTTAGTGCCAGAGGGTTAGCCATCCCCCTTATATTCCAGCAAAGTATATTAATCATGAAGAGGAGGATGTGGGGAAGGCTGGGATCTAGATCTGGTTCTTCCTCTAAGAAGCGGAGAACCATTCCTTGCTCTTTCAGCCTTCATAGATTGAACCCCTGATTGTAATTTTGTCACTTATGTCCCTGGTTTTCTTCTTTTCCTTGCTATTTTAATTTGTCAATCTTCCTCAATGGTTTGTTTCAATTCAATAATAATTGGTTCCTTTGGAGCTTTATCAGGTATCTCTGTGATGATTTGCTTCCCCTTCTCAGCTTGCAAGGGGGATGTGGGTGTGACAAATGTGATTTCAGTATCTTCCTTTCTGATTAGTCTGTGTAGTGGGATATCAGCTTGACTGTTAGGTTCAGATAGCTCTCCAAGAGGATCAGCATCTGGTAGAACCTCATTAATTCTTGGGTGTGTTTCTTCCAGCCTTTGGTTTGTTTCCTGTCTATTTTCTAACATAATTTCTTCAGCAATACCCCTTGCAGCAATATTTACAATTCTTTCAGTAGCTGTGTGATTTCTTCCTGCCATTTTCCTGTTTGGGGGATGTAATCTGTAACATTTGTCTACAGTATGACCAAACATCTTACAATGTGGACAATAGTAAGGTTTCTGTTCAGTTATTATGTCCTGCCAGAACCCTTCAGCATCAGAACCAATCCAAATTCTCTTCAGTTCAGGGAGTGTGATGTCTCTTTCAACTTGAATTCTAGCAAGGACAGGTCTGGCCTTATTATAAGTGGGAGCATCCACTCTTAAAGGTGTGCCTAATGCTCTACCAATGTTAAATAGAGAATTAAGCTTGAAATAGGGAAGTGGAAGGCCAGGTAATTTGAACCAGATGGGGACTACAAGAGGTTCTTTACTAGGATCAAACCCTGGAGTCCATTTGATGATCTTCATAATTGTTCCAGCAATGTTAACAGATTGTTTAGCAAACAATCTTACATAATCTTCCTCAGCTGCCAACTGATTAGAAGATGCCTCCCATCCCAAATCCCAATTTTCCAATTGCCTATAAGCTTCAGTGATTCAAAGAAACTTCTAACAAGTTCCATTTTAGGATGTCATAGCTGAAAATTGCCTACCAGAGTGAACTTAACCTCTTCCCTTAAAGCATCAATTTCCTTGTTAGTGAAGTAAACAGTTGTTTCACCTTCTTTAGACCCAAGCGGGTGAATACAAGGGCTGCTTCCTTTTCCAGCAGCAGTATCATGGAATTCCTAAGGGAATACTAGAAGGTCATAATCTTGTAAAGTATCAGTTGATTTTCCAACCACTCCAGCATAAGTTGCTTTTGTCCATTGGGAATAAGTGGAAATATCAATGGAAGAGGCCATCACCCTTCCAAAACAAGCAGGAGCTTATGGTTTAGCTAGACAGTAAAAGCTGTCCAGAAGGAAACAGAAAAGCCACTTTTGACACCCAAGGAGACAACAAGCAAAAGAGACCAGTGGAGTTTTCTCTCCAAAGGGAGTTCAACAAAGAATAAAACCCCAAAAGCTAGGCGAAATGAAAGTTCCCCCAGAATTAGTGGAACAAATAAGTAAAAGAAGCCAATGGAACAATGCCACTGAAGTGAGCTGAAAATTGAACAACAGCCACCAAAGTAACAGTGCCAAGGAAGGATTTAAAGGAGCAATAAAAGGAGATCAACCAGTGATCTCTTTGTTCACCAAAGGCATCCAGTAGGGCAAACTCTACCACCACCAACTTGAAGGAGCAGCCACACTCCTTCATCCTGCCAGAAACCCTAGCAGAGCTTCCTCTCTAGCCGCCAGCATCATTCCTTCATATATATATATATATATATATATATATATATATAACTTTAAGTAGTAAATATATAAATACATACATATTATATAATCTCTAAGTAAATATCCTTGTACACCCAAAAATGGACTGCATGAATCTCAAATGACTAACGGTTCAGATAGTTTAGATAAGAATAATAGAATAACATGTACCACCCTCTTTAAAAGTAAAGGTAATTATGTAATATTATATTCTCTCTTTTTTTTCTTTTATAAATAAAGGAACCATGACATGTATTATAGACATTTGGGTTATTCTCTCTGAACCCCTCATGTATGGTGAACTCTCTACCCTGTCCTTCTCTTGTAACCCAAATATTTAGTGAAATAAAAGGGGCTTAAGAGCCCGAGAACACTCCATTTGCCCCTAAGAGGAAAGCCTTCCTCTCCCTCTCATCCTATTTCTCTGTCTCGGTCTCTAAGCTCTATTCCTTGAACATGATCAGATAGTTTCATATTCAATATTCTGAAAGGTGCGAAGAGCATGGATTGAACTGTTAACATGAAATTGGGCAAAAATAAGGAGGAACTCTTCAAAGAGGCGCACCTAGCATAGAGCACAAGGGGAACTTTCACAACAACAAATTCACTTCATTTATTCCTCGTCTCCGACAATGTACATAAAATGTCTCTTTTTTTTAAATATGTGCATGCTCTCTGTTTTCAGATATAGAGACCTCTATAACTTCTCCCTGAACAGATCTCTACCAACAAACTGGCAAAATTAATCTTAAATTCCCAAGCCATAGTTTTTCTCACCGTTGACTCATCCACTACGTCGACCACCTTACTACATCACCAACCTCATTGGCCAGCAGCATCACCGACCGATCAACGAGGCAGTCGGCCCCACCATTTTCAGAAATTGGGTGGTAGATCTACAAGAAGCTGGTCTTCATGATTTGGGGTTTTAGGGCCCTCATTTCAATTAGAGATAAGGCAAAATATGGGAAAGATTGGACAGGTTTCTGGTGAACAATCATTGGTTTCAAAATTTTCTCCATGCTTCTACTCACCATTTGTCTATGATTGGGTCTAACCATTGGCCATCACTCATCACCTTCTCAGGGACTGTGAAGAATGGAAGATCTCCTTTCAGATATCCAATTTTTTTGTTTACACACTCTAATTTCACACAGGTTATCTCTCAATATTGGTAGGGTATTCAACATCAAAACCCCTAGATTCATCTTTGGTTACTGCATGAAAAGGTAGCAAGGGCCCTTCTTACTCATTGGAATTTATCATGCTTTGGGGAAATTTTTAGTAAAGTTTAGGGTTTAGGGTTTCCTCTTAGGGGCAAATGGAGTGTTTGAGCTAAGCTATTGAGTGAGGTTGGAGACTGTTGTTAATAACCTTGCTGATAACTTTAGACAGGACATTTGTAAGACTGATAGGTCTGAAATCACCCCACCCAGTCCTGGTAGGATTTTTTGGAATCAAAGTAATGGTGGAAGCAGTGAAGTACTTAGGGGGGTCCATACCTTTAAAGAAGCATTGTACAGCATCAACCACCTGCACACTGATAATATGCCAAGTAGACTTGTAGAATTTAGCAGTAAAACCATCAGGGCCAGCCACCTTATGATCATCAATTGAATCCAGTGCTGCTTTAATTTCCCCTTCCATAGGAATCTGAATCAGGTCCAAGCTTTGAACATAATTAATGCACTCAGAGAAAAGTTCCACCATGATAGGAGCTCTCTCAGTAGCCTGATCCATAAAGATTTTCTGAAAATACTACACAGCATCAGTGGCAATGTCTTCAGCATCAGTTACTACATTACCATTTGAATCATGTATAGAGAGGATCATGTTGTTCTTCCTTCTGAAATTAATACAAGCATGATAATAGCCTGTGTTTCTATCACCATCAATGAATCTTGTGGCAGCAGCTTTTTGTTTCAGAAAACATTCAGTAAAATTGGTTTGCATTAACAGCTCCTCACTTGCTTTGTGCAGTTCAGCTTCAGAAATCAACCCCATTTGGAAATTCTTTTCCATTTTGATAACATTACTTTGAGTAGTGGTCAGATTCTCATAAATATTACCAAATTTTTCACAATTCCACTTCTTAAGGTCACCTTTTTTTGCAGGATCCACAACTTTACCTAGGGGTTGGAGTTCCCATCAGCCCTCCAAACCTTACCAACTTCCTCACCAAACTAAGGGTGGAGAGTCCACATGTTTTGAAATCTAAAAGGAGCATTTTTTGGCTTTTCAGCATTTTGTATAGTACATAACAGTGGTCTATGGTCAGACCCTGCCATAGCCAGATGAGTAATGATGGTGTAAGGGAAGGTCTGAACCCATTTAGAGTTTCCCAACAATCTATCCAGCCTCTCCCACATTTTACCTCTTCTCCAAGTGAAATCAGGCCCTTGGTACCCCAAATCAAACACCTCAGCCTCAAAGAGAAAATCATTGAATCTATTTAAAGCAGAGATAATGGGAGGTCTTCCACATTTTCTTTCAGCAAGGGAGGAAAGACAGTTTAAATCACCCCCCAAAATCCAAAAGGAGTTTACAGTTTTTCCAATTAGACTCAACTCATTGCATAAGGTGGCTTGGTTGCTAGCCAGGGAACTGGCATAAATGAAGGTGGGATAGCCTATTTGAGCTCCAATATAGAATTGTATGTGAAAAAACTGAGAATGATCTATCAAAACCGACCAATGTAATTCAGCTCTAGCAAAGAGCCAAATTTTGTTGTTGGAGTTAAAAAAATGATCAAATTGAGGGAACTTTTTTTGATTTTTTGGAAACTTTTAGTAACTAAAGGTTCTAGAATGGCAAACCACCAAACTTTATGGACTCTCACTAGATATTTTAATCTCTTGAGAGATGACGGGTGAGCAATACCCCTAATGTTCCAAACAAGAAAGTTGATCATTGAGAGAAGGTCCTCCCTTTCCCCCTTGTCCTTGGATGATGCTCCAAAGTAATAGGGCCCTCCAAAGGTTGTTTAATTTCTACCTTGCCTTTTTTCTTTTTACTGCTTCTTTGAACTTGCCATTCTNGAACATATATTTTCATCCAACACAAATCTCAAAGTATAATACAAATCTCAAGATAATCTTTTGAGCAAGAAATATCAAAGTTTGATAAAAGGTCATTTGAAAGTTTTATTTCAGCAAACTTACGGTCAAACTTATTGGCTCAACAAGATGGACCCAATGATACATTCGTCCAATCCGAGTCAAATCAAGTCATGATCAAAACATTAAACCGCTTTTGAAAGCTTTTTAAGCATATTTAGAAGGTCCAACATATGTCAAATCTGACGAAACTATAGTTGAATAAAGCGTCTCAAAAAGATGAATCCAACAAGCCTAAGATCTCTCAATTTCGACCAGTTAAGACACTTAAATGCCTATCAAACACCGTTTGATCGAGGGAAGCTCTTTGGGTTGTCCGAGCAAAATGATTTGTATTGCTACATAAATTACACCCAGTACACTATAAATAGAGTCTCACTCCTCTCATGAGGGGGCATGAGAGCTTGAGGCTTTAAAGAAGAGCTTGAAGCTTAGAGAACAAGCTGAAGTCCAGCATCACTTCTCCAGCCATCCACCACTGNACAATAAAAGTTAATTCTTTTATATTATACGCATGTCTAAATTGAATGATTTTATAATATAAAAAAAAATTACTTTCTAGTTTATTTTTATTTTTTTTCTCATGAAAATTTAAGAGCTTTAAAATTATTGAGAAGAAGAGGTAAAATATGACCATTAATGGTAAAAAATTTTAGTTAATTTTAGATCGAAGAAAGTGCCTTAAAATTAAGAACATTATTCAATTCTAGTGGTTTTGATTACTGTCTGGCAAGCCAGACTGTTTAGTAATCACTATCTTACACGTACCGCTTTTCAAAGTGATAGTTTTATTTTCTCATGCATTTTACTTCGAGCTTTTATTAAGAATGGTGTTTTTTTGTGAACTTTTTTTTTCCTTCCATCAATGTTAATGTTGTGGATGTAGATGTATTTTAGTTTTTAAAGTCAAAACATGCATGATTTGCANGGAGAGATAATTCTCACTCAGTCTAAAGGCTTCATAATCAATGGCAAAGAGGGTAAGATTTATACGCTTAAGTAAAAAAAAAAAAAAAAGTAGTTCATGCATTGACGCAGGCTACAAAATATATAGCATGGTAAATTAAACTTGAATATTACATAAAAAGATAGTTTTCAATTAAGGCACATATTATATAATGCAACATATAGCATATTTTGTTGTTGTTTCCAGTTTGATGTACAATTTAAAGGATTTCATTTCAAAGAAGCAAAAATAGATTCTAAGCCACATTGCTAGGGAAAAATATTACATCAGGAATCCTAACGTAGAGCTACGTTCAGAGTCCACTCATATGCGGACACGTGGCTTCAAGAAAACATGCATGTTTTCCTGTGATCCGGCCCGGTAACACAACAGAGTATTTCTCCTGTGTTCTTCCGCTTTATTCAAAAGTTATTCTGATGGTATTGATGTGTTATTGTGTTATTATAAAAACGGAAATATTTTCAGAACACCATAACACATGAATACCACCACAATAACACCTGAATAATGTGGAATAACACGGGAGGAATATTCCCCTGCGCTAAAACAATTTTTTTTATTTTTTTGTTACCTCCACGTGTCTGCATGTCTGTTGACTCCGAACATAGCTCTAGGTTAGGAGGTCTGATGTAATATATTTCCCATTGCTAGAGGCTTGGACTATGGATTGAGGGATTTCTCATGAGACTACCGTCACTAAAATTTTTATAGTAGATTTTGTTGATGATCAAAACAGTACATCAATAAATATATTATTACTAGGGGTGTAAACGAACCGAACACAAGCAAGCCCGAGCTCAACTCGTGTTCGGTTCGTTTATATTTCGAGCTCAACAAGTGTGTTCGTGTTTGGCTCGTTTGCTTAGCGAGCCGAACACGAGTAGTTCACGAATAAAGAATTGTTTTGACAATCCTAATCACGTAGCCATAAAATGTTAAGGATTGCGGAAAGATTTAAAAATTATTGTTTAAATTAAAACATCATTTGAATCTAATTTAATAATTTTAATTCTATTTTCTTAATTAATACTTATAATTGATTATAAATCTTTGTAGCCTTGTAGTCAATTAATTTTTTTAAAAATACATCATACATACATATATATATANCATGCATGTGGTGTATGAGAGAAGGCTTGTGTCATGGGTTGTTTGCATAGATTATGTCCCAATAATGGTTGAGGGGTGCCATAGGGCATAAACAAAGCCACCACTGAGGCTTATGGGTGCATGTGCTTTTTCCTCCCTCCTTATTTTAAGTTAATCAAATTGAGATTTAAAATTTTAGCTATTTTTATGTCTTTTATAAATTACAATAGTTCATTGATCTTAATAGGCCGGCTGTCTCTAGATAACTATTTTTATACAGTGTGTATGAGACATTTTTCTATTAAAAATTGATGGAAAATTTACATGCATATCATACAATTATTTTATATTTGCATTTTCCATTCCAAAACTTCATATTTACAGTTATAATATTTTGGTGTGATAAATATATACATTAAAAAGGTGTGTTTAACTTCTTAAAATTGATTGTTTTAAAATGCCTGTAAGTACTAGAGTTCGGGTGTTGGAAATGTAAAAAGATATGAATTGTGTGGGTATGTATGTAAATGCCTTAAAATTGATTTATGGTGTGCATTGTTGTGGCATTTTAATTTAGTTTCCATTACGAGATGTCATGACCATCGCTAAATAGGCGCACAAGCTGTGGGAAAGCTAAGATATGTTATTAGTTGTTCATTTATCAACTAAAAAATGTACAAAGACATGAAAATTTTTTCAAAACCACAATTTTGTTGCATGAGAAGTACGTAAATAATGATAAAAAAAAGTAAGTGAAGTAGCTTACAAAAATACCAACATTTTGACTCCTTTGCAAAATCAATTTTCATCTTTATAAAATAATTATATATTGAACATTAGAAAGTATGATTAAGAATTAATTGAGCTTTAAATGATGTTTTATGACCACATTAATTTTTATAAAATAAGTACTGAGCTATTTTATACAGGGGTGGAAACACGTTATATCCAGGATGAACAATTGCTCCCAAAGAAAGTCTTAATTTCATATTGATAAAATGGAAATGTTGAAGTAGTTTTTATTACAAAAATACAAACATATTGATCACTTTTCAAAATCAACTTCCATTTTTATAAAATAGTTATATCCGCTGTCAAAAATATGATTAAGAATTAATTGGGTGTTAAATGACGCTTTATGATCACATTAATCTTTATAAATTAAATATACAATTTTTATTTTCTTATGTATTATATATANCTCAAAAGTAATGCACGTTATGTTTAAAGTTAAAATGTTCAAGGTCAAGTAAGGCAATTTTGAAGCTTAAAAGCAGGGGTGTGATAAGAAAATAAATATTTACAATTATCTTCTTTAGAATCATTATTTCAAGTTCCTTAGATCTCTTTTTTCTATTTTGCTGAACTCTGTGTTAACATTTTGAAAATCAAAATTCACATCTAAAAATAAATATTAAATATCAGTGATGCAACTACCATTTTCTAAAGGGTTAAATAATCCTCAAATTCTTCACATCATATCATCGCACAATTTTATACATTACATAATTAACGGTCAAAAACATGCCAGCAGTTACTTTTTAGGGTGCATGATAACATAAAGATATTGTACAGCTAAAGTAAATAAATTGCACATGGACTTTTTTTGGGCTCATTTCTTATATTATAAAAAACAAGAATAATAACATAAATAAAAATTAAAATAGTAAATTTTCTTAATTAGTAATACTTAATAATTAATCCATGAATCGGCGTCCATAAATGCTTCATATTTACATAGATTTTATAAATTATCAGTCATTATTTAAAAAAAAAAAGAGGTACCGATAGGGGCAACGGTTAAACATAGCAGACAGTTAGACAGAGAAGGCACATGCACTCTCTTTCTATTCAGCTGTAGCTGTGGGAGAGAAAGCAAAGCTCGGAAAACTAAAATATGGAAGGCAATAAATGCTTCAGCAATGGTACTCGTGTCCTGTACGTACCTTCCCGAGTTTCGCGATCTTCGAGAGAATTCGTACGAGCAATAGTACCACGGGAAAACAGAACAGAACGCTGTGCCCGCGCCAGAAAACGGCCTTCAAGATTTCCTTAAGCATACTTATCACATAAAAAACATCACCACCTTATAGCTGTCAAAACGGCTCGTTGTTCGCGAACAGCTCGTATTCGGCTCGTTAATTTTGTTCGATAAGTTAACGAGCCGAACACGAACTAAGATGTGTTCGTTCGTGTTCGGCTCGTTTTGGCTCGAAATACTACTCATCAAGTTTATTTATATATATTAAGTAGTATTTTAAAAAATCTAATTGACTACTAGACTACAAAAATTTATAATTAATTAAAATATTGATTAAGAAAATAGATTAAAAATTATTAAATT
>JXCR01147626.1:63887-79843 GCA_002079205.1 Phalaenopsis hybrid cultivar
GATGCAAACGAGCCGAACACGAACACACTTTTTGAGCTCGAAATATAAACGAGCCGAACACGAGCTGAGGATGGCTCGCTCGTGTTCGGCTCGTTTACACCCCTACCCCCTTATGCTCTTAAAAATAAAATACGATATTTACATACGGACCAACCTATACTTCTGTATTTATTTTCTTGTTTAAATAGGAGAAAAAAGTTAATTTTTTTTGTTTTGAATATGTAAATACATAAGAATTGAGTAGCTTGTAGGTTAATTTTCCAAATAAAATACATCTAGACATAATAAATGTAAATATCAAAAAGTTTTAAGATGTTTGATGTATAAATATATAAGAATGTGTGGTATGTATAAAAATTTTCAAAAAAATTTAGAAATATTCACTACATATCACTCAATTACTATTTATTTAAATATTTAAAATTGACAATCTTCAAATGATCAATACATGTCACTTTAGCACGCATAAAAATGCATGTTTCACTGTTGGAAAGTTAGAAGTCTTTTTCTTATGTGATACAAAAGATTTAGGTGAAAGAAATATTTTTAAAAAGGTAAAGTTTATATGAATAAATATAGGATTTGGGTGCGTGTATGTAAGTGCCCCAAAAAGTTCGAATATTTCTAGCTAGATGGGAATGAAATTAAATTATATTTTGTTTTAGAATTTATGATTTCTTAAATAAAATCAATTAAAAGTAAATTTAAAGGCCAATATATATTTTTTTTTCCTTATCAAGCAAAGATTCAAACATATGACCTTCTTGCATGTGAGAAATTGAAACATAAACAAAACAAGTTAAATGGTTTAATTATGAACATTAATTAATATGTCATCAACAAATTTTTTCATCCAACACAAATCTCAAAGTATAACACGAATCTCAAGATAATTGTTTGAGCAAGAAATATCAAACTTTGATAAAAGGTCATTTGAAAGTTTTATTTCAGCAAAGATACAGTCAAACTTATCGGCTCAAAAAGATGGCCCCAATGATACATTCGTCCAATCCGAGTCAAATCAAATCATGATCAAAATATTAAACCGCTTTTGAAAGCTTTCTAAGCATATTTGGAAGGTCAAAATATGTTAAATCTGACGAAACTATAGTTGAATAAAGTGTCTCAAAAAGATGAATCAAACAAGCCTAAGATCCCTCAATTTCGACACAGTTAAGACACTTAAATGTCTATCAAACACCGTCTGATCGAGGGAGACTCTCTAAGTCGTCTGATCAAAATGATTTGTATTGCTACATAAATTACACTCAGTGCACTATAAATAGAGTCTCACTCCTCTCATGAGGGTGCAGGAGAGCTTGATGCTTTAAAGAAGAGCTTGAAGCTTAGAGAACAAGCTGAAGTCCAGCATCACTTCTCCAGCCATCCACCACCGTTGGCTGTCGTCGACCGCTATCGACCATCGCCGATCGCCGTCGACCACCACCAACCTTCGTCAACTATCACAGCTAGTAACTGTCAATTGCTATCGGTTGTCATCTGTATTTTGAAACAAGTTCACCCGCATATCGATGTTATAATTCGAAAGACTTTGTACCTACGGGACAGAGGGTCTCTGTAAATATTAACTTATAGTGGATTTCAACAACTGGGTCAGACCCCGTGGTTTTTTCCATTTACGAGTTTTTCACGTAAAAACTGATGGTGTAACTATTAATTGTTTTCTTTCTTCTGAGCATGTAATGGATTCTCGTGTAATTCTAAGACGATAATTTATTATTTTACTGTCACGAATCTTCAACATATATCAATCATAAACATATAATCAAAATAAAAATTTATAAGAATAAGAAAAAAAAATTAATTGGAACTTTTGATACAAGGAAAGCACGACATTTTATGTAGTTGAATTAACTTTGACGAGCAGTTGATATAAATTATAATCGGTTGTTATTTCTCAAACTCAACGAAGATGACAATATAAAGTTGGTAAAGTTAAGTTTTTTTTTATTATTTCTGGTAATCGTGATATAAGGAAATTGGTTAGGCAGATTAGGTTAGCCGCGCTAGACCTCTCTCTAGATGAAGGACTCACGTGTTCTTTAAAGGATAAATGGTAAAATGTCAAATGTGAAATAAGTCACATTGGACAAGTAAAGTGATCATCCCAAAAAATTATATATCATATTAGCTGACGATGATGATGAAAAGAACATTCGAGATTGTGTTTGAGACAGTTGTTTGATTAAGTTGTGCATTGCCAGATTTTTTTAATGATGTGGTCTGAAATCGTATTTTGCAATATGATTTAGCTAAATACGATAGCTGACAGAAAGTTATAATTTCAATTTTTAAAAAATAAAATAAATTTATAATAACTGTCACATTTTTTTAAACAAAAATTTCTTCTACAGGAGCTTGATAGCTATTTTTTTCAAATAATTGTTGATCCTTCAAACAAACCCTGAATGACTCAAACTCGTCACTATTAGCCAATACAATCCCAAACTGTGGCAAATTCGAGGCAATCAATATTAAAAAGGGACACCTAACTGTTTAAAAGCCAACTAATTAGTGGAAGAAACGAAGAGGATCCTTCTTCTGAATAATGGTATATAGATTGAATGACATAAAGTCATTGAATGATAGAAGGGCGTCTAGAAAATCATATGCTAAATATAAATGATAACTTGAAATTTTGTATGACCTAAAGTCAATTGAGTAGGTAAAAATTAGATTAGATAATTAGATAGTTTGAAGAACTCTACTGTTATAGAGAGGGGCAGACTGAATAGCCAAAAGTCTAATTATGTAACATTAATTTAATGAGATATATTTTCATAAAACTTTCAACAAAATATGATTATCGGATTAACAAGAAGAAATTTTTTTAAGATATATATAGTTATTACTTGTTTCTTATATTGTTATTTTCATTTGTTCAATAACAATCAAGCAAAAACTTGATAATATTTGGATTGAACAACTTTAATAAATATCTAAAGCTCTTTTTTTTTAATTATATGATAATAAGAATAATCAATGTGATGTGTGCTAGAAGATTAGTGACGGTAGAGTAATGGATTATCTCCTTAGGGTTGTACGGGAATTGGTCACACACTAGATACAAAAAAGTAACTAGTAGAGTCCTCAGAATGTTTTATGTGGAAAACCCTTGAAAGGGGAAAAAGTTATGTGGTCTAGCCCAACTGAAGAGATAAACTATAAACTGGAGATTATAAGTATAGTTCATTATCGTCCCACAAGCAGAAAAATGTTACACAATCTTCCAAGCTGTAAAGTCAGTGCACGGATGAACTTCTCGTAAGAAGTGAGCGATGCTAAATGCTGACAGCGACGATCGACGAGTGATGGTCAACATCAGAGCGACTCATGGTCGGCGAAGGTCGGTGACTGGTGGTTGATAGCGATTTGAGACTGACAGTCGACAACGAAGTGACACTGGACGTCAGCTCCTTCTCAATGGTTCAAGTTTACTCCGTTTTCAAGAGAGGGGAAGGGTTTTATTTATAAGTTACGAGTGCAATTAATGCAGAAATATGAATCACTTTAATCGGATTGTCCAGAGCGTTTTCTTTGATCAGAAGACGTTTGACGGACATTTGAGTGTCTTAACAATGTTGAAATTGAGAGACCTTGAGTTTGTTGGATTCTTCCTGTGGAGATGCTCATTTTGACTATAAGCTCGCCAAATTTGACATTCATTTAACCTTAAAAAGTGATTTAATGGCTTGATCTGAACTTTATTTGGCTCGGATTAGACTAATTTTGGTATCATTAGGTCTTTCTCATCCTCTCGGTCATTTTGTCTATAACTTTGTTGAAATGTGAGCTATGTGTTACTTTTTATCAAGATTAGGACAATTCCTACGCAAAAGATTTCCTCGAGATCAGTGTCATACCACAATTTTTGTGTCGGGTGATGGAATTTGTTGATGGCGTATCAATAGCCCTCTACTTTCGAGCTAGACCAAATATTTCATTCAAAAATATTAAAATCTGATACACTTTGTCGTTATTATATATACAAATAACTATATATATTCAATTATATTACTGTTTGCCTTTACTTTAAAGAAAAATTTTGCCTGTACGTCTTTAAAAGCCAACGCAACTGAGTTGGCCATGCAATCCTTCCTTGCCATGAAGAAAAATTATTTTGTTTTTTTTTTGACATTTCCCTAGCCGGATTTGGAAAAGCAGGCCAGGAACGGCTGGCTGGAATTCAGGAGAAGAACGAAATTCAAATTTTTTTGGTATATAGTTGCTAAATGTTTTCTATTATAAATTTAATATAATAATAATGTTAATTTTTCAATTTTTTTAACACGTATTTCTCAAACGTTCAAGCTTGACTATTCATATAATCAAAATTAATGAGAATTCTTAATTCTAACTTTTCTTTTCTTTTTTTTCAATCAAAGGCGGAAGAATAAAAGTGAGAATTGAGCATGTTTTAAATTTTTTTTAATGATTGGATTTATTTTTTGTCATAAATATGAGTGATTTTTTAGCCTATAAATAGGCAAGAAGTAGATGGTAGAAGTGAAGTCTCGACTTTGCCTAACAGGTGTTCCGGATTTCCTAGAAAAAAAAAGTAATCTACGGCGATCAATGAGATTCTCTTTCTTGTTGTTGTGAAGAAGAAAGTCATCCCGACCTGTGTAGCAGACAATCAACGGGATCCTCTTTCATAATGCTGAGATAACGACATCCGGTGAGATTCGCCCGATGTAATGGAGTAGACGAAGAAAAGCTGGAATTTCCGCCTGCACATTCCCAGTGAGATCCCCGTGTTGCTTCGTGTATTAAGAATCAAACAAAGAAAAATTAGAGTTTTCTTGTCGCACAACCAGAAGTAGATTTTTGTGTTGATTTTATAGCAATATTTGGAGAATCTAGTCCCCTTAAAGATCGGCACAAGTACTAAAAATTTTAGGAAGTTGATGCTGACTCCACTCGATGATAAGTTGATTTGTTGTTGCCCATATAAATGTATATGTTGGTCTTTGCAGTATTTCAATTGCCTAATGTGGCATTTGTATACAGCGATGATGTGTCTGTATGTAATTTTTTCTCCAGCTCGATGCAATAAAAATGTGGGTGTTGCTTCTCAGGTTACTTTTGTCATTTCTTCCAAGTTGGAGTTGCCCATTCTAGGATGCTTTTACTATACTTATGGGTTATTATTACCCAGATTTATGGGTTGCATATTAGTGCTAAACTTTGTAAGGCTTATGCCTTCTTAGGTTTTTTGACTTCTCAAATATGTAGAAAACTGTAATAAAATTAACACTTGCACTTTATATATAAAAAGAATCGTATACTTTTTAGACTCGTGTCTTCTGAGATCCTTCTCAGACAAGCATGTATCTTCTGAGGTCTTTAATGTACTTGTGCCTCCTGAAACTTGTAACCTTATGAGGTCTTTGAGTTACATGTACTTCTTGATGCTTATAGCCTTCAAAAGTCTTTGATGTACCTGGCCTCTTAAAATCTCTAGCTTTCTGAGATCTTTGATATGCATGTGGCTTGTAGCTTCATGAGGTATTTGATGTATATGTGTCTCTGGAAACTTGTAGTCTTCTGAGATCTTTGATGTATTTGTGTTTTATGAGGATTGTAACATTCTGAGGTCATTGATGCAAATGTGTCTTCTGATGCTTGTAGCATTTTGAGATCTTTAAGTGGAGAGTTAGCCAACCACTTACTCTTGTGGAGTCTTTCTAGTGATGACCTTGTCCACTGCGAACTTCCCATCGAAACTTGACTCTTGGGTTGTCTTCCAGGGCATGGAATGATAGCTTTCCATCCAGTTTTGTCTCCTATGCTAGACTATCAGAAGCACTATATATTTTCATTGGGTCTTGCCTCTTGGACCTAATTTTTAGGGTCATGATAGCTTTTTCATCGAGTCTCGCATCTTGGGCTCAACTTCGAGGGGTATCATATCTTTCTATCGAGTCTTGTCTTATGGTCTCAACTTCCAAAGGCATTATAGTTTCACATCAAGTCTTGCCTCTTGGGTTTAACTTCCAAGGGCATAGTAACTTTCCATCGAGTCTTGAAGAGATGAATTTCTTGAACCTTTTGAAGAGGAACTCCGACACGGTGAGGGTCGCTTAGGAAGTCTGAACAAAATGTGTGATGACTACCTTACCACTGTCGTGCCCGAAATGTTAAATTGAACGATCTTTAGAGATTGTGATTAAGGTTGTCCCCGAACTGAAAGAAGTTGTGAAAGAATTTATTTCTGAATAGGATGCGAGAAGATAACCTCAATACAATCGTGCCTAAGATGTTGACGTGAACGACATTTCAAGACTGCAGTGAAGGTGGCTCCCAACATCAAAGAATGCTCCAGAGATGATCTTCAAGATGCAAAGGAGGTTCCTTCGCTAGTTGGATAATGTACATCATTAAGAAATGAAGTAGTGTCTCGGTGTCTCGGAGTTGAGGATAATGTCAAACGGGGTTTCGTTTTACACAGACAACACCAAATTGATGAGTGCTAAAAGATTCATTGTGGTAGAGTAATGAATAATCATCTTAGCGTTGCACGAGAATCCAGCACACACTGTGATGAAAAAAAAAACCAGTAGAGATACAAAAATTTTTTTTGTGAAAAACCCTTGAAAGAGGATAAACTCACGGGGTCTGGCCCAGTTGAAGAGATTCACTATAAACTGGATATTACAAGTACAGTCCCTTGTCTCACATGTCGAAAAGGTTACACATTCTTCCAAGCTACAAAATTGGTGTGCAGATGAACTTTTCGTAAGAAGTGAGGGACAATCGATGTTAATCGACGTCGACCAACTGGTGATGATCGATGGGTGTCAGTGACTGGTACACGACGGAGGTCTCTGATAGGGGGTCGATGGTGATCAACGACTGGGGGTCGGCGATGGGTGGTCAGCGACGAAGTGACGCTAGACTTCAGCTTCTTCTCAAAGCTTCAAACTCCCTCACTTTTTAAGAGAGGGGAACAACTCTATTTATAGAGTTCCGAGTGCAATTAATACATGAATATGAATCACTTTGATCGAGCTGTCCGGAAAGCTTCCTTTTGATCAGACGCCGTTTAATAGACATTTGAGTGTCTTAACGATGTCGAAATTGAGTGATAATAAGTTTGTCAAATTTTCCTTGACGAGACGCTCGATTCAATTTTAAGCTTGTTAATCACGATTGTTTAAATGCAACTGTATAACAAAGTCTTTGATTATATTTTTCACTTGTATTTCATCACTCTATAATAGTACAAAAAATTTGATCCTGGAGAAAATAACAATTTAACTTTTCAATTTATATATATTGGGATACTACGCAAGTATACGTATTATATCAAGTAATATAGTACTTTTTAATTAATCCTCAAATATCGAACCCACGGGAATTGTTCACAATATGCACTTTTAAATAACAAAATTTCTATTTCAAAAAAACAATTATTTAAACTATAGATATTTTCACAGTAGGTAAAATTCAATTCTTATTTGGTATTTTTGATATTTTGACAAAAAAATAAAAACTTCTAAAGATAACTTGAGTTTATGTAAAAGAAAAACACTGAATATGAAAAATATATTTCTCTTTATCATGAATTAGTAATAATTATAGGAATTCTGTTGTAGAAGTATGTAAAATGTGTTGTGTCAAATAGGAGCAATATTATTATTTACCCTTACTAGAGATGCTTTAAAGAACATTGACTTATTTAAAGTTTGAATAGTTCTGAAAACCAGCTAGGCAGGGAAGATATCAGCTCTCACTCTAGAATTCCCTCGATTTTCTTCACTTGGGGGCTAACATCTCATATTAGAACCTAAAACAATAAACTAAGTTGAGAGCTTTAGCCTGTCACTCTAAAGTCTTCTAACTCTACACCCTTCAAAGATTATTTCTCTATTTATTTACACAAAATCATATGAATTACATTCTCATTCATACAACCTCATGTGATTCTTTCCAATTGTTGACTAAATTATATCAGTCTGATTCTTACATGTTCTCACAACAAATTTTAACATCTAGATATGTCAGATCAAGAAGTAATTGAAGTACATGAAATTAAATCATCACAACTTCTTCCAACATTAAAGATTGATGTTCTCCACAACTTCCACCAAACACATTAATTACTTATCATTTTAAGCAGAAAGATAAAGAAAACTACTCAGAATCCAGGGAGAAAACAAAATCACACATTAGTTTAAAAGTAGAAATCAGTGTCAAACCAACAAAAATTTTCAATTAAAACAAAAAGTAGTTTAAAAAAAAAGATAAAAATTTATCTCAAATCCTCTACCATACTCTTGAAGTTCTTTTGAACCTCTTCTCTCTTACAACACTCTTAACTCTCATAATAAAACTAAAAACAAAAAAAATAAAGTAAATTTTTTGTGCCTGAAAAATCTCTTCAAAAGAACTTCTCAGGACTCCCCCATTTTTCTCTAAACTTCCTTCTTTTATAATTTCCAAAGAGGTGCATTGGTCTCTCTTCAAAATATGTCATGATTCGATGTATTTCCTAAGGGATGCCTCCTTTCACAAGTCTATTGACCATATTTTCGTTTCTAGTGGTCATAATCACCCTCTTTAGCCAATAGATGTCTCAAATGTCCCTTCAAAATTCGACAAAATGAATTAACTCGTCAAATAACTGCCTCTGACGCTTAAGCGCGGGGCATCCGACACTCAGGTGCAGCCTTCTCTGTTTCACTGGAGCTTGGGCGCCGGATCTGGCGCTTATGCGCCAAACCACTTTTGCGCCATTTTTATATTTTTTATCCAAATTTGATCATTTTTCACTCATTTTAGCATTTTTTCACCTTTTTACTTGTACCTGAAAGAAGAACACACAAATATCTTCAATTAAAGCGCAATATCTCAAAAATATGTATAAAAATACTATATATTTTAGGTGTATCACTCGCTTGATTCAACATTCATTTGACCATCAAAATATGTTCGGAAAGCTTCTAAAAGTAGTTTAATTACTTGATTTGAACTTGATTTGACTCGGATTGAACTGATTTTGGTACCATTGGTTGACTGATTTTGGTACTACTGGCTTCGCATCGTCGCACCGGTTATTTTGACTATAAATTTGCTGAAATCTGAGCTCTAGATGACTTGTTATTAAGGTTTTAATATTTCTTATTTAAATGATTATCTCTAAATTCATATCATATCTCGAGGTTTGTGCCGGATAATGAAATTTGTTTATGTTGTATCACAATGAAAAATATTAGACTAGAATATCAAAGCTAACAAATTTACTTTAAAATGATAGAAATAAAATATTTATCGGACTAAACTCGAAGTTCTTAGAAAAATTCATCTTATTTTTTATATAAAATTATAACATTTTTAGGGGGCATTTACATGCAACCACCCAATTCCTATACATTTACATATCTAGCACATCTCTTTTATTTTTTACATTTATACCACCAAAGTTTCCCTATCACATCAAAAGTATTACCATTTTAACTTCTAAAAAACGGAATAGTATTTCATGCATACTTTAGGTTGCCTGTATGTAAAATTGAAGCTTAAAGTGCTTAATATGTAAATACATAGAAATTGATATATATATATATATNTTAATAAATACCTAAAGCTCTTTTTTCAAAATTATATGATGATAAAAATAATCAATGTGATGTGTGCTAGAAGATTAGCTGCGGTAGGGTAATGGATTATCGCCTTAGCGTTGTACGAGAATTCGTCACACTCAGATGTAAAAAAATAACCGCTAGAGTCATCAGAAGTTTTTATGTGGAAAACCCTCGAAAGGGGAAAAAGTTATGGGGTCTAGCCCAACTGAAGATATCAACTATAAATTAAAGATTATAAGTATAGTTCGTTATCGTCCCACAAGCAGAAAAATGTTACACAATCTTCCAAGCTATAAAGTCAGTGCACGGATGAACTTCTCTTAAGAAGTGAGCGATGCTCGATGCTCACACTGACGATTGACGAGTGATGGTCAACAGGAGAGCGACTCATGGTCGACGGAGGTCGGCGACTGGTGGTCGACAGCGATTTGCAACTGGTAGTTGGCAGTGAAGTGACACTGGACGTCAGCTCCTTCTCCATGTTTCAAGCTTACTCCCTTTTCAAGAGAGGGGAAGGGCTCTATTTATAAAGTTCTGATTGCAATTAATGCAAAAATATGAATCACTTTGATCGGATGGTCCGGAGAGTTCTTTTTTATCTGACGACGTTTGATGGACATTTTAGTGCCTAAACAATGTTGAAATTGAGAGACCTTGACTTTGTTGGATACTTTCTGTGGAGATGCTCATTTCGACTATAAGCTCGCCAAATTTGATATCCATTTAACCTTTCAAATATGCTCAAAAAACATCTAAAAGTGATTTAATGACTTGATCTGAACTTGATTTGACTCGAATTGGACAAACTTTGGTATCATTAGGTCTGTCTCATTCTGTCAGTCATTTTGTCTATAACTTTGCTGAAATGTGAGTTGTGTTACTTTTTATTAAGTTTAGGACAATTCCTGCGCAAAATATTTCCTCGAGATCAGTATCATACCACAATTTTTGTGTCGGGTGATGGAATTTGTTGATGGCGTATCAATAGCTCTCTACTTTCGAGCTAGACCAATTATTTCATTCAAAAATATTAAGATCTGAAACACTTTTTCATTATTATATATACAAATAAGTATATATATTCAATTATACTGCTGTTTGCCTTTAGTTTAAAGAAAAATTTTGCATGTACGTCTTTAAAAGCCAACGCAGCTGTGTTAGCCATGCAATCCTTCCATGCCAAGAAGAAAAATTATTTTGTTTTTTTTTTAATATTTCCCTAGCCGGATTTGGAAAAGCAGGCCAGGAACGGCTGGCTGGAATTCAGGAGAAGAACGAAATTCAATTTTTTTTGGTATATAGTTGCTAAATGTTTTCTATTATAAATTTAATATGATAATAATGTTAGTTTTTCAATTTTTTAAACACGTTTTTCTCAAACGTTCAAGCTTGAATATTCATATAATAAAAATTAATGAGAATTCTTAAGTCAAACTTTTAATTTTTTTTTTTTCAATAAAAGGCGGAAGAATAAAAGAGAGAATTAAGCATATTTTATATTTTTTTTAATGATTGGATTTATTTTTTGTCATAAGTATGAGTGATTTTTTAGCCTATGAATAGGCAAGAAGTTGATGGTAGAAGTGGAGTCTCGACTTTGCCTAACAGGTGATTCCAGATTTCCTAGAAAAAGAAAGTAATCCACGGCGATCAATGAGATCCTCTTTCTTGTTGTTGCGAAGAAGAAAGTCATCCTGACCTGTGTAGCAGACAATCAACGGGATTTTCTTTCATAATGTTGAGATAACGACATCCGGTGAGATTCGCCCGATGTCATGGAGGAGACGAAGAAAAGCTGGAATTTCCGCCTGCACATTCCCAATGAGATTCCCATGTTGCTTCGTGTATTAAGAATGAAACACAGAAAAATTGGAGTTTTCTTGTCGCACGACAAGAAGTAGATTTTTGTGTTGTTTTGGTAGCGATATTTGAAGAATTTAGTCCCCCTAAACATCGGCATAAGTAATAATATTTTAGGAAGGTGATGTTGACTCCACTCGATGATAAGTTGATTTGTTGTTGCCCTTATAACTGTATATGTTGGTCTTTGCAGTCTGTCAATTGCCTAATGTGGCATTTGTATACAGCGATGATGTGTCTGTATGTAATTTTTTCTCTAGCTCGATGCAATAAAATTTTGAGTGTTGCTTCTCAGGTTACTTTTGTCTCTTCTTCCAAATTGGAGTTGCCCATTCTAGGATGCTTTTACATCACTTATGGGTTATTATTACCCTGCTTTTTGGGTTGCATATTAGTGCTAAACTTTGTAAGACTTATGCCTTCTGAGGTTTTTTGACTTCTCAAATATGTATAAAACTGCAATCAAAATTAGCACGTGCAATTTATATATAAAAAGAATCGTATACTTTTTAGACTCGTGTCTTTTGAGATCTTTCTCAGACTTAAGCATGCATCTTCTGAGGTCTTTAATGTACTTGTGTCTCCTGAAACTTGTAGCCTTATGAGGTTTTTGAGTTACATGTACTTCTTGAGGCTTATAGTCTTCTAAAGACTTTGATGTACCTGGCCTCTTAAAATCTGTAGTTTTCTGAGATCTTTAATATGGTGTGGCTTGTAGCTTTATGAGGTCTTTGATGTATCAATGTCTCTGGAAACTTGAAGTCTTCTGAGATCATTGATGTATTTGTGTTTTATGAGGATTGTAACATTCTGAGGTCATTGATGCACCTGTGTCTTCTGAGGCTTGTAGCCTTCTGAGGTCTCTAAGTAGAGAGTTGGCCAACCACTTACTCTCGTGGAGTCTTTCTAGTGATGACCTTGTCCACTGCTAACTTCCCATCGAAACTTGCCTCTTGGGTTGTCTTTCAGGGCTTGGCATAATAGCTTTCCATCCAGTTTTGCCTCCTAGGCTAGACTATCAGAAGCACTATATCTTTCCATGGGGTCATGCCTCTTGGACCTTATTTTTAGGTCATGACATCTTTTCCATCGAGTCACATATTGGGCTCAACTTTGAGGGGTATCATATCTTACTATCAAGTCTTGCCTTATGACCTCGACTTCCAAAGGCATGATAACTTCACATCGAGTCTCGCCTCTTGGGCTTGACTTCCATGGGCATAGTAACCTCCCATCAAGTCTTGAAGAGATGAATTCTTTGAACAGGTTGAAGAGGAACTCCGGCACGGTGAGGACACTAAAGAAGTGTTGTTTGCAACAAAAATTGCCCCTAGTTTAGGGGTTGTTTTCAAAGAATTGTTATCTGAACAAAATGTGTGATGACTACCCTACCACTGTCATGCCTGGGATGTTAATGTGAACAATCTTTGGAGACTGCAATGAAGGTTGTCCCTAGACTGGAAGAAGTTGTGAAAGAATTTATGTCTGAATAGGATACGAGAAGATAACCTGAATACAATCGTGCCTAAGATGTTAACGTTAACGACATTTCAAGACTGCGGTGAAGGTGGCTCCCAACATCGAAGAATGCTCCAAAGATGACCTTCAAGATGCAAAGGAGGTTCATTTGCTAGTTGGATGATGTACATCATTGAGAAATGAAGTTGTGCCTCGGTGTTTCGGAGTTGAGGATAATGCCAAACGGGGTTTCTTTTTACACAGACGACACCAAATTGATGAGTGCTAAAAGATTCATGGTGGTAGAGTAATGAATATTTTCTTAGCGTTGCACGAGAATCCAACACACACTCTGATGAAAAAAAAACCAGTAGAGATACTAAAAGTTTTTACGTGAACAACTATTGAAAGAGGAAAAACGCATGGGGTCTGGCCCAGTTGAAGAGATCCACTATAAACTGGACATTATAAGTACGGTCCCTTGTCTCTCATGTGGAAAAGGTTACACAATCTTTTAAGCTACAAAATTGGTGTGCTAATGAACTTGTCGTAACAAGTGAGCGACAATCGATGCTAATTGACGACGACCAACGGGTGATGATCGGTGGGTGTCAGTGACTGGTACACGCGGAGGTCTGTGATTGGTGGTCGATGCTGATCAACTACTGGGGGTCGACGATGGGTGGTCAGCGATGAAGTGACACTAGACTTCAGCTTCTTTTCCAAGCTTCAAACTCCCTCACTTTTTAAGAGAACGGAACAACTCTATTTATAGAGTTCCGAGTGCAATTAATACATGAATATGAATCACTTTGATCGAGCTATATGGAGAGTTTCCTTTGATCAGACGACGTTTAAGGACATTTGAGTGTCTTAACAATGTCAAAATTGAGTGATATTAAGTTTGTCAGATTTTCCTTGTCGAGACGCTCGATTCAATTTTAAGCTCTCATCTGTTTAAATGCAACAATATAACAAAGTCTTTGATTATATTTTTCACTTGTATTTACTTACTCTATAACAGTACCAAAAATTTGATCCTTGAGAAAATAAGAATTTAACTCTTCAATTTATATATATTAGGATATTGCACAAGTATACGTATCGTATCAAGTAATACAGGACTTTTTGATTAATCCAAAAATATCTAACCCACAGGAATTGTTCACAATATGCACTTTTAAATAGCAAACTTTTTATTTCAAAAAGGCAATTACTGAACTATAAATATTTTCACAGTAGGTAAAATTCAATTCTTTTTGTTCTTTTTTGATATTTTGACAAAACAATAAAAACTTCTAAAGATAACTAGAGTTTATATAAAAGAAAATCACTGAATATGAAAATATCTTTTTCTTTATCATGAATCGGTAATAAGTATAAGAATTTTGTTGTGGAAGTATGCAAAATGTGTCGTGTCAAATATGAGCAATATTATTATTTACCCTTACTAGAGGTGCTATAAAGAAAATTGGTTAATTTAAAGTTTGAATAGTTCTGAAGATTGGCTAGGCATTGAAGATACCAGCTCTCACTCTAGAGTTCCCTCGATTTCCTTTACCCGGGGGCTAACAGCTCGTATCAAAACTTAAAACAATAAACCAAGTTAGTGGCTTCAGCTTGTCACTCTAAAGTCCTCTAACTCTACATCCTTCAAAGATTATTTCCATATTTATTTACACTAATTCATATGAATTACTTTCTCATTCATAAAACCTCATTTCATTCTTTCCAATTGTTGACTAAGACAATATTAGCCAGGTTCTTACATGTTCTCACAACAAATTTTAGCTTCTATATATGGCAGATCAAGAAGTAAATGAAGTACATGAAATTAAATCATCACAATTTCTTCCAACATTAAAGATTAATACTCTTCACAACTTCTATCCAACACTTTAATTACTTATTATTTTAAGGAGAAAGATAAAAAAAACTACTTAGAATCCATGGAGAAATAAAATTACAGTTTAGTTCAAAAGTAGAAATCATTGTCAAACCAACAAGAAGTCTTAAATAAAACCAAAAGTTGTTAAAAAAAAAAGATAAAAACTTATCTTAAATCCTTTATCAAACGTAGGCGCCAAAACACTTTTGCACCATTTTTACATTTTTGCTCCAAATTTAATTTTTTCCACTCATTTTAGTATTTTTCACATTTTAAATTGTACCTGAAAGAACAACACACAAATACCTTCCATTAAAGCGCAATATCTCAAAAATAGATATAAAATTGTGTCTAAAAATACTATATATTTTAGATGTATCACTCGCCCTATTCAACGTTCATTTGACCATCAAAATATGTTCACAAAACTTCTAAAAGTAGTTTAATTACATGCTCTGAACTTGATTTGACTGAGATTGAACTTATTTTGATACCATTGGGGGACTGATTTTGGTACTATTGGGTTTGCATCGTCGTGTCGGTCATTTTGACTATAAATTTGCTGAAATACGAGCTCTGGATGACTTATTATTAAGGTTTGAATATTTCTTACTTAAATTATTATCTCGAAATTCATGTCATATCTAGAAATTTGTGTCGGATGATGAAATTTATTTATGTTGTATCACAATGAAAAATATTATACTAGACTAGAATATGCTCCTATTCTATCAAAGCTAACAAATTTAATTTAAAATGATAAAAATAAAATGTTAATCGGACTAAACTCGAAGTTCTTAGAAAAATTCATCTTATTTTTTCTATAAAATTATAACATTTTTAGGGGGCATTTACATGCAGCCACCCAATTCCTATACATTTACATATCGGCACATTTCTTTTATTTTTTACATTTATACCACCCAAGTTTTGCCTATCACATAAAAAATATTACCATTTTAATTTCTGAAAAACGGAATAGTATTTCATTCATACTTTAGGTTGCCTGTATGTAAAAATTGAAGCTTAAAGTGCTTAATTTGTAATTACATAGAAATTGATATATATGTATATAAATCTTCCTTATTGTTTTTTATGATAAACAGCATTATCATAGATGTATATATATATAGTATATATAT
>JXCR01147626.1:85255-101524 GCA_002079205.1 Phalaenopsis hybrid cultivar
GGAAATGGCTTTGAAGAAGACGAGCAAGTTGTCGCAAGCGGCGGTTTTGAAGCAGATACTTAAGAGATGTTCGAGCTTGGGGAGAAAACAGGGGATGGGTGGTGGAGGAGGGGAAGAGGAAGGGCTGCCTCTTGATGTTCCAAAGGGGCACTTTGCAGTTTATGTGGGCGAGAAGAGGAGCAGATTCATCGTCCCCATCTCTTTTCTAACTCACCCTGAGTTTCAAACTCTGTTGCGGGCTGCTGAGGAGGAGTTTGGTTTTCACCATGATATGGGCCTCACGATCCCCTGTGAGGAAGTTGTCTTTCGTTCCCTGACTTCCATGCTGAGCTAACGAGCGGAAAGAGTCTTGGGTCTTCTTCTGTCTCCGTGATGCTATTCTGCGGGGGGGAGAAGACTGCTTCATGATTTCTTCTCTGTTTTCCCCTGTTTCGGATATATTAGTGTTTATTTTTCTATTTTTTGAATGATTTGTGGACGGTTTTTAACTAATTAGCTGAGGAGATTCATTCTGGGTTGGATTTGTAAANAGGGGGGGAGAAGACTGCTTCATGATTTCTTCTCTGTTTTCCCCTGTTTCGAATATATTAGTGTTTTATTTTTCAATTTTTTGAATGATTTGTGGACGGTTTTTAACTAATTAGCTGAGGAGATTCATTCTGGGTTGGATTTGTAAATTGCAGGTGGCGTGTGGTTTTTGCGCCCTGTGAGATGTAATATGGGAGTAAAAGAGTTGAAAAATCATTCTCCTCTTGTTATTTCTCAGTTTTCTATCTCTCTCTGTTTTGAGCTCTGTTTTCTTTTAGGTGATAAGGTTGTGAATTTGTGAAGACTTGTAAGGGAGTAATTTGTTTTCATTGATATTGCATATTGTTTGAAATTATATTGATGTAAAACTATTTTTATGTAATTACACTTTCATCCATTTAATGGAGCTTTCAGTTTCTTAATTATTTGATTTTGGCCAACTTCAGTCCTCATTTCTTTTTCAGCTCTGTTTGCTTGTAGTAGATGGCAAATTTAAAACTGTTACTATCATGTAATTTATTATTTTCATTTGTATTTATTTTNTGTACACCGTAAATATGTCAACAAATCTTGAGGAGATCTAAACATAAGAGTACAATAAAAGAAAGCCCATCAACAAAAAATCATGAGGCCTATGAGCCGATCAATCCAACCGTTCGAGCCTAGGCCAAAACTGACTAGAAGCAGTTGTCTAAGCCAAGGCAGAAGACGACTGAATAGAGTTGTTTGAGCTAAAGCCAAAACCAACCAAGCTACGCGTATGACAAAAAGATAGCCAAAGAATCCAAGCCCAAACCTTCAAATTGAAACGAGACAAATAGACAATTGAGCCAACCACTGCAAGAAAACAAACCAACTGCAATTGCCTACCTTCCATTATATTCAATATGTGGAAAGATGTGCTTCCATAATATCTCCAACCGTCACATACATCCCCGAGGATCTTCATCAGAGATAAAAGAGTAACAATGCAACAAAGTGTCTTATAGTCATTCGTCAAACTCACCTCGTTGACTGGTTAGCTATCTATCGGGTTACACTAATTCACCCTCTACTCGATAGTCCATTGTCGCTCTGCGGATAGGAGTTCTTCAGCGGAGATTGAAGATTTACAATCAGACTAGATCAATCGATCGACAATGCTTACTAAGGCTAACGAACCAAATTAGTTTTGTAGACAAAACCAATCGAGCTCAGCTAATCAAAAACATCAAATAAGCCTAGTTGACCAAAAAGGCTTTGTCGAGCCAAATCTGAACAAGCCCAACTGAACGGCCAAAGTAGTCATGCAATAGCCTCGTTGTATGTAAAAACCTGGAATATCTTGTATGACACTCATTAAAGTAAGAGCATAAAAGGTAACATCATCATATTCTACTCTCTCTCCCCTATAAATAAATAGATCAATCCATGTCCAACTTATAGCCAAAATTATCCAAAGAGATAGAGAAATGTCAACACAATTGATATGCTCTTTGTCTCGTATTCTCTCATTTCTTACACTCTATTTCTTAAAATGTGGAATAAAGTGGGATTCACGGATAAATCAAGATTCAACATATATATAAATCATTTGGACGGTATATATATATATATATGTAAAAAAAATAAAATGTGTCTTAGATATATTAATATAGTATATAAAAATTTGGTGTNGAATAAGCCTAGTTGACCAAAAAGGCTTTGTCGAGCCGAATCTGAACAAGCCCAACTGAACGGCCAAAGTAGTCATGCAATAGCCTCGTGTATGTAAAAACCTGGAATATCTTGTATGACACTCATTAAAGTAAGAGCATAAAAGGTAACATCATCATATTCTACGCTCTCTCTCCTATAAATAAATAGATCATTTCATGTCCAACTTATAGCCAAAATTATCCAAAGAGATAGGGAAATGTCAACACAATTGATATGCTCTCTGTCTCGTATTCTCTCATTTCTTACACTCTATTCCTTAAAATGTAGAATAAAGTGGGGTTCACGGATAAATCAAGATTCAACATGTATATAAATCATTTGGATGGTATATATATATGTAAAAAAAATAAAATGTGTCTTAGATATATTAATATAGTATATAAAAATTTGGTGTTATGTGTCGAAATGCCCCACTTTAATTCTATATATATAATATTGTAAAGTTGTACTTTCACGTTTTAAAAATTAAAAATATCTATATATTTACGTGGCATTAAAGCTTTGAATTTTATAAATATAAAAAGTAAAATTTGGAATGTATAATTCATAAGAATTAGATGGTATGTATGTTAAGGCCCTGATTTGCAGTTCGGATCAAGAGTAGATTTAAATTCTATGAAATAATGACGATGCGGTTATCCAATTAGACAAAATCAGAATACCCTCTTCGTTCTCCTTCTCCTTCTCCTTNTCTGATTTGCAGTTCGGATCAAGAGTAGATTTAAATTCTATTAAATAATGACGATGCGGTTATCCAATTAGACAAAATCAGAATACCCTCTTCGTTCTCCTTCTCCTTCTCCTTCCAGAATCTCAACCACTGACAATTCCCAATGTCTGGCGCAAGCAATTCACCGGTTCCCTCACGCGCGTCCAATGGCAAAAGCCAGAAACATTGAGAAAACCATGTAATGAGCTGATTATGAATGAGGCGTCATACAATGTTGGACCGGACGTGTTGTCGTCGCTCTCTCACTCCATGGGATCTTCTCCTCAATGTTCCTATTCAAATTCCGCTATCCTTATTCCTCCCGCTCTGAATCATATTTCTTATACTAGCAGTAATACTGGTGTATTTCTTAATGGCTTGCCTTCGACAACGCTAGGTTTGCCAAATGAGAGCCAGCAACTTTATTATAAAGAAGAAATCGACAGTGTAAATTTCAGTGGAGGCGACAGCTGTAGCCAGGGCGGGCATGGTTACCAGTACGATCAGAATCATCATCATGAGCAGTGGTCGAACTCTTATCGAGGTCCGGGTGGTTGNCCCGCAGCCAGGGCGAGCATGGTTACCAGTACGATCAGAATCATCATCATGAGCAGTGGTCGAACTCTTATCGAGGTCCGGGTGGTTGTATGCCTCCATGCATGCAAATCCCTCGAGAGCAACCGCGACCTTACATGGTATCGACGATCTCTCCGCCTATGGATCCAATGTTCATTAATATTGTCTTTCCCTCCAACTGCTACAGTACTTATGAAGTCCCCAATGACGTTCCTTATAAGATTCTACCATCATTTTATCAATTAAGATGCAAATCAATTTCTAAGATTGCTGCTTAAATATTCTTATATGGTTTTCAGATTTTTCATTTGATGCATATAACAATTCAGCTCGCCCTCAGCTTCAATATTTGTGTGGATCATCTTTTATTCCTTTTCAAAGATTTTATGCAGCACTGCAATCAAATTTTTATTTTTTGCTCGTTAATCTGCGAGCGAACTTACAGAAACAGATTGAGTACTATTTCAGGTATGCTTGTTATATTATTGTTTTTGAATTTTAAAATGACTCGATAATATGTATTAATATTGTGTTGCACTTATTTTGATTTCTGCAGTTCGGAGAATTTGCACACTGATTATTACTTGAAAAAACACATAGATGACCACGGTTGGGTTCCAGTAACGTTGATTGAACAGTTTAAGAGAGTGAGTAATTTTGGTTTGCTTATTATTTTATCCGTCTAGTTTAGCCCTTTTTTTCTCTTATATAATTCTTAGAAATTATTTGTTGTCATACTATATAGGTTTGAAAACTAATGAACGAANAAGAATTTGCACACTGATTATTACTTGAAAAAAACACATAGATGACCACGGTTGGGTTCCAGTAACGTTGATTGCACAGTTTAAGAGAGTGAGTAATTTTGGTTTGCTTATTATTTTATCCGTCTAGTTTAGCCATTTTTTTTCTCTTATATAATTCTTAGAAATTATTTGTTGTCATACTATATAGGTTTGAAAACTAATGAACGAAAGAAAATTCATTTATGATTCTTTTAGATTGTGGAGTTTCATTGAAGTGCAGGTAAATATGAATACCGTTTACCAAATAAAATTAATTGTTTAGATCTATCAGAAATTTTTTTTTTTTTGCAATAAAATGATTTTTCTTATAGAGGTTGGGATAATTATTACCATAATTATTGTCTTTTTTTATTGTGAATTCAGCCTTAGAAATTATTTGTTGTTGCGTTGCAGGTTAAGCCGTTAGCTAGCAACATGCAGTTCATATTGGATTTTTTAAGACTTTCATATGTTGTGGAAGTGCAGGTAAATAATATTTAATTGTCTCATTCAATACTGCATTTTCGTTTTCTTTTTCCATTGAAAATTGAGAACTAAATTATATGAATCATAAGGATTTAAAGAAGAAATTTGATTCCAATATCTTGTGCAACATAAGATAATATTTTCATCTACATTTTCATATTCCTATTTATTAAGAGAATTATCGCATTAAATATTTTGATTTGCAAAAAGAATGCATGTTTCAATTCTATTATTTACGTGACAATTTCTTATTTAAATGCAGGGTGATAAAGTGAGAAAACGGGATGAATGGGAGAAATGGGCATCACACTGATAAACCGCTACTCGTTCCAGTGTATGAATCTCTGAGAAAAATTGTGCGGTTGGAGAATTTAGATGATAGGAAAATTATTGGGCTAGAATTCATTATTAAGATTTTATCAGGATGAAAATCAAAATTATATAATTTATTTGATATGAGTACAACACATACATGCCACATGACCCTCAAATCTTTGATATCACATCAAAAGTATCACTAATATTACTTTTTTTTTTTTGGAGATTTACACACCTAGCTATCATACAAAGTTTCTATGTATTAACATATCATCCTGCTAAACATAATTAAGAACTAGGTTGTAAGTATGTAAATCCCCCAAATTTTTTGTAAAGTGTAATGCCTTTTTTCACGAATGTGTATTGATGAGAATCATGATCATAACAATAATGTTTGTTATTTTATTTACGTGAAGAACAACAATGTTGTATTAAATATGTAATTACATAAAAAATATGTGGTATGTATGCAAATCTCAAAAAATAAGTTTAATAATTTTGATATTTTTCCTGATTAAAAATTTTATAGAGATTACTTTTGCCCAATTTTCTTTTAAAATTCAAACCACGAGATTCAACCGATAGGACGAGTACTTTTTGATGATATTCAGAGGCTTGGAAACCCATTCAACGCTGGAACATCATAAATGTTCACAAACAAATGAAGAATTGTAGTAACTGTATTGCAAGTAAAAAAAAAAACAATTACGCTACTTATATGATTTGGAGACGTACAATTTAGATTATGTTAGTTAGGTTATACAATCCTTTACAATTATGCCTAAACAAGGTAGCAGAAATCGACTTACACAATAGCGTGGTGCGACCTATTCCGACATCCGGGCATCTAGACTGTTTTCTTTTCTACCGCGGGGCTATAGTGTTATATGCTATTTTCTTTTACATATGTTGTATTTTTTTTATTTTTTTGTGATTATTTAGAAGTTGGGGGTAATTTCTCATAATATTTTTGTATGCTAGCCCTTGAAATTATTTGTTTGACTATCATTTATAGAAGTTCTTTAATATGACTTATTAGATTCCAAATTCTCCCTCCCTCCCTCCCTCTCTCTCCCTCTCTCTCTCTCTCTCTCTCTCTCTCTCNATTATTTAGAAGTTTGGGGTAATTTCTCATAATATTTTTGTATGCTAGCCCTTGAAATTATTTCCTTGACTATCATTTATAGAAGTTCTTTAGTGTGACTTATTAGATTCCAAATTCTCCCTCCCTCCCTCTCTCTCTCTCTCTCTCTCTCAATGGTTCCAAAGTCATTAGATTAAAATTTGAGTTTTCGATCATTTTTAACGAGATTCTAATCAATCGACTGATAGAACAAAAAATAACGATGTCATTCAAGTGCAAAANGGACTTGGCTCACTTACACTCTAACCCTTTGTTTTTGAACTTTTTAAAGTGATGGATAGACGAGCCCAATGACCAGCGAATTAACTAATTAATTTTTTTTATCATTTCTTATCATAAAATCAAAATCTGAAATATTTCCTCTTAAAAAATATATTTTACATTTTTTTTCTCTTTAAAACCAATATCTCTTCCAAAAATCTCCGCAACAACAAACATATTTTGATAAAATTTACTTAAAGACCACTCAATTTTTATGTAATTACACATCAAATGCTTAACCTTCAATTTTTAAATACATATCAACTTACCTATGTATAAAAGAATTTCACATTTTAAAAATTAAAATAAAAATATTTTTTTTTTTTATACGAAAAAGTTTGGCTGGTATAAATTTAAAAAATAAAAGTGAGGAGTTAACATGTTCACCTTTCAAATTGAAAGAGGCAAAAAGACATTTAAGTCAATTACTCCAAAAAAAAGACCAGATGCAATAGCCTACCTTCCATTATATTTGATCCCTGGAAAGATGTAGTTCCATAATATCTCCAAACTTCACAGAAGTCTCCGAGGGTCCTCATTAGAGATTAAAAGCTTAACAATACAACAAAGAGTTATAGTCATACGTCAAACTGATCTCCTTAACTTGGGAGCTATCCATCGGGTTACGGTAAATCACCATATGTTTGATAGTCCATTGTCGCTCTGCTAATCGGAGTTCCTCAGTGGAGATTGAGGATTGACAATCAGACTGGATCAGTCGATCGACAATGCTGACCAACGCTAACTAACCAAATTGGTTCTGTTGACAAAACCAATCGAGCTCAGTTGATCGGAAAAGCCGACAAAGCGTAACTCACCAAATAAGCCCTGTCCAATCAAATCTGAACAAGCCCAACTAAATGAGCCAGAATAGCCACACAATAGCCTCATATATGTAAACAGCTAGAATATCTCATATAACCCTTATTAAAGTATGAGCATAAATGTAGCATCATCATATTATGCTTTCTCTCTACTATAAATCGAGAGATTATTCCATGCCTAACATATAACCAAAGTTAACCAAAGAGATAAGGAAATGTCAACACAATTGATATGCTTTACTGTTCATTATTATTCAGAGTTTTTTCTGTCTCTCACTCTCTCCTTTCCTACACTATATTCTTCAGGGTGTGGAATAGAGTGTGGTTCACTGATAAATCAGGATTCAACACATATATAAAACATTTGGGTGGCACATATATGTAACAAAATAAAGTTTGTGTTAGATAAATAAATATAATGTATAAAAATATGGTGGTTTGCGTCGAAATGCCCAACTTTTATTCTATATTTATAGTATTGTAAGGTTGCACTTCCACCTTTTCAAATATANTCGACTTGGCTCACTTACACGCTAACCCTTTGTTTTTAAACTTTTTAAAGTGATGGATAAATGAGCCCAATGATCAGCGAATTAACTAATTAATTTTTTTTATCATTTCTTATCATAAAATCATAATCTGAAATATTTCCTCTTAAAAAATATATTTTACATTTTTTTTCTCCTTAAAAACCAATATCTCTTCCAAAAATCCCCGCAACAACAAACATATTTTGATAAAATTTACTTAAAGACCACTCAATTTTTATGTAATTACACATCAAATGCTTAACCTTCAATTTTTAAATACATATCAACTTAACTATGTATAAAAGAATTTCACATTTTAAAAATTAAAATAAATTTTTTTTTTTTTGATACGAAAAAGTTTGGCTGGTATAAATTTAAACAATAAAAGTGAGGAGTTAACATGTTCACCTTTCAAATTGAAAGAGGCAAAAAGACATTTAAGTCAATTACTCCAAAAAAAAGACCAGATGCAATAGCCTACCTTCCATTATATTTGATCCGTGGAAAGATGTAGTTCCATAATATCTCCAAACTTCACAGATGTCTCTGAGGGTCCTCATTAGAGATTAAAAGCTTAACAATACAACAAAGAGTTATAGTCGTACGTCAAACTGATCTCCTTAACTCTGGAGCTATCCATCGGGTTACGGTAGATCACCATATGTTTGATAGTCCATTGTCGCTTTGCTAATCGGAGTTCCTCAGTGGAGATTGAGGATTGACAATCAGACTGGATCAGTCGATCGACAATGCTAACCAAGGCTAACTAACCAAATTAGTTATGTTGACAAAACCAATCAAGCTCAGATGATCGGAAAAGCCGACAAAGCGTAACTCACCAAATAAGCCCTGTCCAATCAAATCTGAACAAGCCCAACTAAATGAGCCAGAATAGCCACACAATAGCCTCATATATGTAAACAGCTAGAATATCTCATATAACCCTTATTAAAGTATGAGCATAAATGTAGCATCATCATATTATGCTTTTTCTTCACTATAGATCGAGAGATTATTCCATGCCTAACATATAACCAAAGTTAACCAAAGAGATAAGGAAATGTAGAGACAATTGATATGCTTTACTGTTAATTATTAATCAGAGTTTTTTCTCTCTCACTCTCATTTCCTACGCTATATTCTTCAGGGTGTGGAATAGAGTGTGGTTCACTGATAAATCAAGATTCAACACATATATAAAACATTTGGGTGGCACATATATGTAACAAAATAAAGTTTGTGTTAGATAAATAAATATAATGTATAAAAATATGGTGGTATGCGTCGAAATGCCCAACTTTTATTCTATATTTATAGTATTGTAAGGTTGCACTTCCACCTTTTCAAATATAGAATATCAATATTTTTACGTTGCATTAAAGCTTTGAATTTTATACATATAAAAAGTAAATTTTGGGATATATTTAGATGGTATGTATGTAAAGGCCCTGATTTGCGGTTCGGATCAGGCGCAGATTTAAATTCTATGAAATTGTGAGGATGCCGTTATCCGTGAATTGGTAAAAGGATAAAAATAAAGGGGGTTCAAAATAACTTTGTCCCTCAGCCACTCATGGTCCACGTGCTACTATCGTGGCTAATAATAACCTCTTTTGCGGAGGACCAACCATAGAATGTCGAAATTTCCTCTATAAATTTGACGGCAAACAAAGAAAGTTGCCAACCAGGGCGAAACTAATAAATAAGAATTCCCTTATTGTTCGCTTCTCCCATTCTCCTTCTCCTTCTCCTTCCAAAATCCCACCACCGACAATTCCCAATGTCAGGCGCGAACAATTCACCGTTCCCCTCAGGCGTGTCCAATGGGCAGAAGCTGACAACATGGAGAAGACCATGTAATGAGCCAATTACCAATGAGTCGTCAGCCAATGTTGGATCGGACGTGCCNAAGGGGGTTCAAAATAACTTTGTCCCTCAGCCACTCATGCTCCACGTGCTATTATCATGGCTAATAATAACCTCTTTTGCGGAGGACCAACCATAGAATGTCGAAATTTCCTCTATAAATTTGACGGCAGACAAAGAAAGTTGCCAACCAGGGCGAAACTAATAAATAAGAATCCCCTTTTTGTTCTCTTCTCCCCTTCTCCATCCCCTTCTCCTTCCAAAATCCCACCACCGACTTCCCAATGTCAGGCGCGAAAAATTCACCGTTCCCCTCAGACGTGTCTAATGGGCAGAAGCCGACAACATGGAGAAGACCATGTAATGAGCCAATTACCAATGAGTCGTCAGCCAATGTTGGATCGGATGTGCTGTCATCACTCCCTGACTCTATTAGATCTTCTTCCCAATGTTCCTATTCAAATGCCGCTCCTTCGATTCCTCCCACTTTGAATCATAATTCTGATACCAGCAGCAATGCTCGTGTTTTTCAAAATGATTTACCTTCGAACTCGCTACGATTGCCAAATGGGGGCCAGAAACCATATCACATAGAGGAAATCAACAATGTAAATTTCAGTCGAGATGACACCCACAGTCAAGGCGGATGTGGTTACGCGTACAATCANCGTGCCGCCATCACTCCCTGACTCTATTAGATCTTCTTCCCAATGTTCCTATTCAAATGCCGCTCCCCCGATTCCTCCCACTTTGAATCATAATTCTGATACCAGCAGCAATGCTCGTGTTTTTCAAAATGATTTACCTTCGAACTCGCTACGATTGCCAAATGGGGGCCAGAAACCATATCACAAAGAGGAAATCAACAATGTAAATTTCAGTCGAGATGACACCCACAGTCAAGGCGGATGTGGTTACGTGTACAATCAGGATCTTCATCATGAGCAATGGTCGAACTCTTATCGAGGTTCGACCGGTTGTATGCCTCCATGCATGCAATTCCCTATAGAGCAACCGCGACCTTATATGGTACTGATGATCTATCCGCCTATGCATCCAATGTTCATTAGTAATGTCATTCCCTTCAACTGGTACGGTACTTATGAAGTCTCCAATGTCATTCCAGGTAAGATTCTATCGTCATTTTTTAAATTAAATTACAAATCAATTTCTAAGGTTGTTGTTTAAATATTCTTATTTGGTTTTGCAAATTTTTCTTTGGATGCATATAATAATTCAGTCTGTCCGCAACTTCAATATTTGTGCTGGCCAAATTTTATCCCTTATCAAGGATTTTATGCATCGCTGCAATCAAATTTTTCTTTTTTGCTGCTTAATCTACGGGCTAACTTGCGGAAACAGATTGAGTACTATTTCAGGTATGCTTGATATATTGTTGTTTCAAAATTTTAAATGTGTCGATAATATTTATTAATATTGTGTTGCACGTATTATGATTTCGGTAGTTCGGAGAATNTTTGCGGAAACAGATTGATTACTATTTCAGGTATGCTTGCTATAATGTTGTTTTAAATTTTAAATGTGTCGATAATATTTATTAATATTGTGTTGCACGTATTATGATTTCGGTAGTTCGGAGAATTTGTACACCGATCATTACCTGAAAAAGCAAATGGATGACCACGGTTGGGTTCCAGTANCGTACAATCAAGATCTTCGTCATGAGCAGTGGTCGAACTCTTATCGAGGTTCGACTGATTGTATGCCTCCATGCATGCAATTCCCTATAGAGCAACCGCGACCTTATATGGTACTGATGATCTATCCGCCTATGCATCCAACGTTCATTAGTAATGTCATTTCCTTCAATTGGTACGGTACTTATGGAGTCTCCAATGTCATTCCAGGTAGGATTCTATCGTCATTTTTTAAATTAAATTACAAATCAATTTCTAAGGTTGTTGTTTAAATATTCTTATTTGGTTTTGCAAATTTTTCTTTGGATGCATATAATAATTCAGTCTGTCCGCAACTTCAATATTTGTGCTGGCCAAATTTTATCCCTTATCAAGGATTTTATGCAGCGCTGCAATCAAATTTTTCTTTTTTGCTGCTTAATCTACGGGCTAACTTGCGAAAACAGATTGAGTACTATTTCAGGTATGCCCGCTATATTGTTGTTTTAAAATTTTAAATGTGTCGATAATATTTATTAATATTGTGTTGCACGTATTATGATTTTGGTAGTTCGGAGAATTTGTACACCGATCATTACCTGAAAAAGCAAATGGATGACCACGGTTGGGTTCCAGTAACTTTAATTGCACAGTTTAGGAGAGTGAGTAATTTTGATTTTTTATTATTTATTCTGTCTAGTTTGGCCTTTTTTAACTTATAAAATCCTTATGAAATTATTTGTTGTCATATATAGGTTCAACGATTAATGGACGAAAGACAATCCATATATGATTCTTTCAGGCTCTGGAGCTTCATGGAAATGCAGGTAAATATGAATATTATTTACTGAAAATTAATAGCTTGCATCTAGAAGACTTTTTTGCAATAAAATGATTTTTCTTATCGAGTTTGGGATAAGTATTACCGTAATTATTGTCTCTTTTTAATTGTGAGTTCAGCCTTAGAGATTATTTGTTGTTGTGTTACAGGTTATGCCGTTAGCCGATGATATCCAGTTCATATTGGATTCCTTAAGGCTTTCATATTCTGTAGAAGTGCAGGTACATAATATTTAATTGTTGCATTCAATTCTACATTTTTGCATTTTTTCCATGAGAATTGAAAACTAAATAATATGAATCATAAGGACTAGAAGAAGAAATTTGGTTCCAATATTTTGTGCAACATAAGATAATATTTTCAAGTACATTTTCATACTCCTATTTATAAAAGAACTATTGCATTAAACATTTTGATTTGAAAGAAGAATGCATGTTTCAATTCTATAATTTATTAAGCAAATTTTTATTTACATGCAGGGTAATAAAGTGAGAAAACGGCATGAGTGGGATAAATGGGTATCACACTCATAAACTTCTACTCGTTCCAGTGTATGAATCCCTGAGAAAGTTTGTACGGTTAGAGGATTTCCATGATAAGAAAATTATTGGGTTAGAATTAATTATTAAGATTTTATCAGGATGAAAATCAAAATTTTGGAATTNTCTGAGAAAGTTTGTACGGTTAGAGAATTTCAATGATAAGAAAATTATTGGGTTAGAATTAATCATTAAGATTTTATCAGGATGAAAATCAAAATTTTGGAATTTATTTTGATATGAGTGTAATACATACATACCACATAACCCTCAAATCTTTGATATCACATCAAAAGTATCACTAATATTAGTTTTTTTTTTTTTTTGGAGATTTACATAGCTACCATACAAAGTTCTGTGCATTAACATCTCATCTATCTAAACTTCAATTTTTACCTACAGACCACTCAACAAATTCTGAAAACATAGGAAATCTGTATGTAAAAATTGAAGTTTGGATAGTTGTTATGTTATATATAAGAACTAGGTGGTAAGTATGTTATTTTATTCACNGATGAGTGTAAGACATACATACCACATGACCCTCAAATCTTTGATATCACATCAAAATTATCACTAATATTAGTTTTTTTTTGGAGATTTGCATAGCTACCATTCAAAGTTTCTGTGTATTAACATCTCATCTATCTAAACTTCAATTTTTACCTACAGACCTCTGTAGGTAAAAATTGAAGTTTGGATAGTTGTTATGTTATATATAAGAACTAGGTGGTAAGTGTGTTATTTTATTCACGTAAATATCAACATTTTAGTATTACATATGTAATTAAGTAAGAAATATGTGGTATGTATGCAAATCTGAAAAAATAAGTTTAATGATTTTGAGATTTGTCCTGATTAAAAAATTTATGGAGATTATGTTCGCCCAATTTTCTTTCATATTCCAAGACATGAGATTCAACCGACAAACAAATACAATTTGATGATATTGAAAGGCATGGAAAGCTATTCAACACTGGAACATCATAAATTAATTTTAGTAACTTTATTGCAAATAAAAGTACAATTATGCTNATAAGAAATATATGGTATGTATGCAAATCTGAAAAAATAAGTTTAATGATTTTGAGATTTGTCCTGATAAAAAAGTTTATGGAGATTATTTTCGCCCAATTTTCTTTCATAGTCCAAGACATGAGATTCAACCGACAAACAAATACAATTTGATGATATTCAAAGGCATGAAAAGCTATTCAACACTGGAACATCATAAATTAATTTTAGTAACTTTATTGCAAATAAAAGTACAAGTATGCTACTTATATGTTATGGAGACATACAATTTGAGTTATGTTAGCTGGGACATATAGTCCTTTACAATTATGCCTAGACAAGGTCGCAGCAATCCGATACAATGGCGTGGTGAGATACACTCTGACATCTAGACATATAGATTATTTTCTCTTTTACCACGGGGTTATAGTGGTATATGTTATTTTCTTTTGCATGTGTTTTTTTTTTTTTTTTTTTTTTTTTTTTTTTTTTTTTTTTAAAAAAAAAAANTTTTTTTTTTTTGTGATGATTCAAGAGTTGAGGGCATTTTCTCATAATATTCTTATATGCTAGCCCTTGAACTTATTTGTTGGGCTATCATTTATAGAAGTTCTTAAAGTTCTTTAATCTCTATCTCTCTCTTAATGGTTTAAAGTCATTAGATTAAAAGTAGAGTTTAGAATCCATATTTCGTTTTTAACTTGATTTCAATCTATCGATAGAACAAAAATATTGATATCATTGAAGTGCAAAAATCAAATTAACAAATTTGTGTAATTTGTAACATTTTATGATATTTGAAGCCAATTTTGATGTCTAATTATTTTCATTAATTGTTGAAATTATATATATATATATATATATATATATTCCATTTNGAAGACTTTCATATGTTGTGGAAGTGCAGATAAATAATATTTAATTGTCTCATTCAATACTGCATTTTCTTTTTCTTTTTTCATTGAAAATTGAGAACTAAATTATATGAATCATAAGGACTAAAAGAAGAAATTTGATTCCAATATCTTGTGCAACATAAGATAATATTTTCATATACATTTTCATATTCCTATTTATTAAGAGAATTATTGCATTAAATATTTTGATTTGCAAAAAGAATGCATGTTTCAATTCTATTATTTACGTGACAATTTCTTATTTACATGCAGGGTGATAAAGTGAGAAAACGACATGAATGAGAGAAATGGGTATCCCACTAATAAACGTCTACTCGTTCCAGTGTATGAATCTCTGAGAAAAATTGTGCGGTTGGAGGATTTAGATGATAAAAAAATTATTGGGCTAGAGTTCGTTATTAAGATTTTATCAGGATGAAAATCAAAATTATATAATTTATTTGATATGAGTGTAATACATACATGCCACATGACCCTCAAATCTTTGATATCACATCGAAAGTATCACTAATATTACTTTTTTTTTTTGGAGATTTACATACCAAGCTATCATACAAAGTATCATCCTTCTAAACACAATTAAGGACTAGGTGGTAAGTATGTAAATGCCCCAAATTTTTTTTAAAGTGTAATGCCTTTTTTCACGAATGTGTATTGATGAGAATCATGATCATAACAATAATGTTTGTTATTTTATTTACGTGAAGAACAACAATGTTGTATTAAATATGTAATTACATAAAAAATATGTGGTATGTATGCAAATCTCAAAAAATAAGTTTAATAATTTTGATATTTTTCCTGATTAAAAATTTTATAGAGATTACTTTTGCCCAATTTTCTTTCAAAATTCAAACCACGAGATTCAACCGATAGAACGAGTACATTTTGATGATATTCAGAGGCTTGGAAACCTATTCAACACTGGAACATCATAAATGTTCACAAACAAAGGAAGAGCTTTTGGGAGACTAATTGTAGTAACTGTATTGCAAGTAAAAAAAAAACAATTACGCTACTTATATGTTTTGGAGACGTACAATTTGGATTATGTTAGTTAGGTTATATAGTCCTTTACAATTATGCCTAAAAAAGGTAGCAGAAATCGACTTACACAATAGCGTGGTGCGACCTATTCCGACATCCGGGCATCAAGACTGTTTTCTTTTCTACCGCGGGGCTATAGTGTTATATGCTATTTTCTTTTACATATGTTGTATTTTTTTTATTTTTTTGTGATTATTTAGAAGTTGGGGGTAATTTCTCATAATATTTTTGTATGCTAGCCCTTGAAATTATTTGTTTGACTATCATTTATAGAAGTTCTTTAATATGACTTATTAGATTCCAAATTCTCCCTCCCTCCCTCCCTCTCTCTCCCTCTCTCTCTCTCTCTCTCTCTCTCTCTCTCTCTCTCTCAATGGTTCCAAAGTCATTAGATTAAAATTTGAGTTTACGATCATTTTTAACGAGATTCTAATCAATCGACTGATAGAACAAAAAATAACGATGTCATTCAAGTGCAAAAATCAAATTACCAAATTTGTATCATTTGTAAACTTTTATGATATTTGAAGTCAATTTTGATTTCTTTCA
>JXCR01147626.1:123074-139294 GCA_002079205.1 Phalaenopsis hybrid cultivar
ATATATATATATATATATATATATATATATATATATATATATATATATATATTAAAAAAAGGAAATGGATAGAGGGTATTATACGAGCATGCAATCATCCCTAATGTGTCTAATAATTCGAGTTCTACCTCCTTAAGGCAAATTGTGCTAGAGGGGATTCAAACTCCCGACCTGAGGAGTCATATATCGTGGATGTCAACAAACAGACCAGGGTATGTTGTACTAATACATACATACATATATATATATATTCAAAAGGAATGGCTGAAGACAATTATAAGAGCCTCAGTCATCCCTCATGCGTCAAATAATTCAAGTATCACACCCTACACTTAGGGGGAATCGAACCCCATACCAGAGGGGACTTACAACTGACAAACAGATGCCCGACCAATTGATCTTAATAAGCGGCGAATATATACTTATAAATTGTCAGAAATATACGTATAAATCTCTCCTTCTAATCTACTACTGAAAATAGAGCTTTTGCAAATGCAATTTTATATGTGCCGATTTCCTTTAAAATAAAATCATCAGATTAGCAACCGCATAAGGGAATTAAAAAACTGAAAAGAAAAACAAAAATTATACTTAGATAATTCTATTTAAAAAAAGGGAACCTTTTACCTACATATCACCCAACTCTCACATATTTCCATTTCTAAAGCCTAAACTTTGATTTTTATATTTTTAACATCCAAACATTGAAATTCACATAAAAAAATCACTATTTTAACTTTTAAACAATAAAATACATATTTTTATTATATGTACGGTGATATAGATATAAAAATTAAACTTAGCAGATAAATATGCAAATATATAAGAATTGAGTGATATGAATCTAAATCTTCTTTAAGAAAATTTAAATATATACCACAATTTCTATATAATACTAAAATTTGGCTTTACATATGTAAATACATTAAAATTGTTTGGCCTATATGTAAATGCCAGGTATAAGACTCACAATAAATTTTTTATATTTAGATATTAATATTATAAATAAGGAAAATTAGGAATTTAGGATGTGTATAGGTTTTCTTTAAGAAAAAGTTTTATCTATCTCTTATAAACAAAAAAAAAAGGAAAGTTCAATCACAATAGTCGGGAGCAAAGGAATTAATCGACCGGCAGTCTACCGCTAGGAGCCCAACAAATGAATTTGCACTACACAGCTAAAGGTTGACCGGCTTATTCGCCCCTCGCCAGTTGTTACTAGGGAGATCTAAGCCAAACTAGTCAACTAGATACAACCCGACTGGAAGAAATTCAGATAACCAGAAGAAGCCAACTGAGGGGTGTGTTTAGGCTACATATGAAAAATACTATAATCATTCATGTTATCCAAATTAAGAAGGGGCATATATGTAATCTCTAAGTCTATACGTCCTTAAGTTTATAAATAGGGAGCCATTTTTTTTATAATGTTTACACGCTTCATTGTTCACTTCTCGTTGTTTTATCTTCTCCAGTTACTATTTTTTATTCCTCAGGTGTATCTCACGAAAAATTTCAGATTCAACATTCTGAAAGGTGTGGTAATTTTGGATCTATACCATCAATAAGAAGAGGAGCACAGCTGCAAACAAAAAATTACTAGAGAGAGATCGTGAATATAGAATGCACCGAAGACTTCATGGAAGAATTTATACAACGAGAAATGCAGGAGTTGAGGAATCGGATAACCAAGCAGGTATCGGGACAGATCACGGAGGCCTTTGATCCTGATATTTTTTTATATGTAAGGATTTAGGAAGTTGACACCACTACTTGAATATTTTAATCCCCGATAATGACGTCAAAAACTTGATCCTAAGAAAAGTAAGATTTCACTTATATCTGTAGTGATTCTACGCAAATGTAAGTATCGTTATCAAGTAATATATGACTTTCTGATTAAGCCCCGAATATCGATCCCACAGAGATCAAGGTTAATCACGGCGGCTTTAAAGAGAAGTACTAGTTTAGAATAACATGTCCTAGCTTGGAAGGTCGATAAAGGTTTGGTTTTGATTATATCCTATAATTATCACTACAATACTACTTCTACTTCTAAACAAAATACTTAGTGAAAATCAGAAAGTCGGGGTTTAATATATTAAAAGTACTTTTCTTCATGCAATAATATTAGTGACATGTTTAAAAGTAAAACAAGTAGTGAGAGAGATTGTGGCAAATAAGAGAAATTATATTCTTTATCCTTACTAGAGATGTTATAAAGAACGTTGGTTAATCTAAAGTTTAAATAGTTCTGAAGACGAGCTAGGCAGGGAAGATATTAGCTCTCACTCTAGAATTCTCTCTTATCCCTCTATCTGGAAGTTAACATCTCGCATCAAAACCCAAAACAATAGACCAAATTAGGGGTCTTTAGCATGTCACTCTAAAGTCATCTAATTCTACACCCATTAAAGATTATTTCTCTATTTATTTGCACTCAATCATATGGACTACATTCTCATCCATACAATCTTATGTGATCTTACCACAACAGTTGATTGAGACAACACCATCTTGGATCTTACATGTTCTCACAACAGATTTTAACATGCAAGTTGATCAAGTTTACATGTAAATGAAGAACAAAGTAAAATCATCACAATATACTCTCTTCTCAATTCTATACCATACACATGCATACTAATTCATTACAAGAGGGAAGAGTAAAGAAAACTACTCACTACACATGAAGAAACTACAAGAACTTTTCATTGAACAAGACTTTGAAACCATACGAACAAAGTACTAAATTCAAATAAAAATACAATGAAAATACTTATCTCTGATAGAAATCAAACTCTCCTTATACAGCAAAAACAATCTCCTTACAATCTCTCCAAGAACAAAGTGAAAAGAAAAGAAAAAATATTTCACTCTCTCTTTCTCTCTCACCTTGCCGCCCCACTTGGGGCTCACGCCCAAGCCTTCTTCCTTTTCTCCAAGCCTTCTTCTCCTCTTCTAATTAATTCAAGAGTCTAAGATTTCTTTTAAAAGTATTTCCAAGCCTAATTTATAATTTCCTAAAAGATTCTTAAGTGTCTCTTCAAAATTATCTATAGTCATTGAATCTTCCAAATGGTATCTGAAGTGACTCTTCATAACTCCATATAACCGCCCCAAATTCATCTAGAAAGTCCCTTTTATCATTTCCAACAAATTCCCCAAGAGATGCATGAAACAACACTTCAAAAATAGTCCAAATCTGATGTATATTCTAGAAGATATCTTGAAAACCGTATTTGGCACCTAAGCGCCGTTTTTGGGCGCTTAAACGCCCTCCTCTCTGTCTGGCTGGCGCCTAAGAGCCATTTTGGGCGCTTAAGCGTCGGGCACTGGCAATTAAGTTTCCAATTTAGGTCCTTATGGCTCCAGTGTGCCCCGATTCGACCCGATTTGCTCTGGTTTGTTCCGTTTTGGTCCATTTTTGTTCATTTTGCTCCACTCACTCTAAATTCTTCAATTTGATGTACCTACAACCAAAAACACAAGAAAACATACATTTAAAGTGCAATATCATTATAAAATGTAGCATAAAAAATAGTACAATTTTAGATGTATCAGTCTCCAAAGCTGTCAAGGCTATAAGAGGGTAGCGCACTTCTCGCGGCTAGGACCCACCTACAAAAATAATTAACAAGCTAATCATTGGAAGGAAGATTCTAGAAAGACCCGAATAAAGAGAGCTATTCAAAGGACTTTAGAAGATTCCATGATATTTTAGAAAAAGTAAGAAAGAAGAAAAATATTTTAAGTCTAGAAGGATCCACATATTTTCATAAATATGTTAAAAGAAGTATACGTAAAGAATAATGTAGAACTATCTAGAAATTAGTATATTCTAATATAATATAGAAAGTTCCCTTATGCTTGCGAGTCGATTTTAAATAAAAGTTCCTCCCCCTCATTTGTATTCATCCAAGGTTCTCAAATATTCAAGTGTTGTAATCACTCTTTCTCAGTGAATCATTTCTTTCTCCAATAGCTCTCTCAACTCTTATTCTTAGAGTGTTTTATGCTTACAAGTCCAATCATTATGACGATTAAGCTGATTTAATATTAAGGAATAGTTGAAGCCGCACGGGTGACTTAAAATAAGTTAGTCCATAACATGAAACTTAAGATTTCTCTATCATTATAATTTTCTTAGTACATAGTAATATTATACTAAACATTTAATTATAACTTCACAATATTTAAAAAAATCAGATTTCTATGGAAAAATTAGTTATTATTATTTTTAAATATAAATTAATATATTTTTTTCCCATAGAACATTTGAAACTATTTATTAAAATTCCTTATAAAAATGACTTATAAAAACATTTATAAAATTTCTAACATTTTCTAGGGACATGTACATACATACTACAAGTTTATTATTATTTTAACTTTAAAAAAGTGAAATACATTTTTTTTATTCATAGATAAATTGACATACGTATACTAAAATTTAAATATTAGATATGTAAGAAGAAAAGATTTGAAGAGTAGAATTCATGTAAATCTCTTAAAATAATTATTCAACATTTGTTGTACTGCCCAAGGAGAAAATCACATAGGTCGGTGTGAACATCCCGTCTACTCGTCTGTATCTTATATGGTCTAAAGGAGATGTGCCGGCATTCCCAAGTGTCAATTGCTTTTCCTTGCCCAACACGCCCAACAATATGAGCTGTTAGAGGAAATCAAATGGCCAACCCTCTCCCCTTTTAACGCAACCGAGCTGCTTTTATTCGTTGCGTTTGCGTCCTCGCACAGGTTGCAGAAGAATTTTGCTTCCTTTCTCCAGAAAAGTCATTCAGTTTGACCAAACAAAAAGCTGCAGCATCTTACATTATCTTGAAATCATCCATATTATTATGTCAAATTAACTAAAATAAAAATTTTAAAAGTATAATTAAGTCTTACAAAACTAGTTGAAAGGTTAAATAACCTCAATCTCAATAAAACAAATTTGAGAATGTAAGATACATCAATTTTGATATCCTTAAAATACTATGATAACTAAAAAAATGGAAAATCAAGGGGATTAAGGCCCCTTAATTTTGAATTTAAATGATCATAATGATCTTTGAAAACTTCATCAATTGCCCTACTTCTACATATTCAAAAGAGGGACAGGTGTTCCCAAGGAGGATTTCAAGAGAGAGAATTATTTGAGCTAAAGAGTTTCAAAGCTCTTATTATAGGAAAGCTGTGAATTTACGTTAGAATTAGCGTCAGACTTATTTTTTATGCAAAATTAGCGATTGATTAGTGTCGGTTTATCGTCGTCGCGTGGTTCCGCTTTCAAAAAATCAACGCAAAAAACTTTCGTCCAGTGGTTGACTTATGGCAAAAGTCATAACATTGGGTTAGTATCGGTCATGACCAACGCTAGTCTCACTTATTGCCACTGTCAACATTTTTAATAGCCACTGTAGTCAATGGCCAATATCACAACTATCAATGTTGTTCTCCTTGTTATCATCATCTTCAAAGCTTATCATTGTTCCTAATGTCAATGTCATCTATCTTCACTAATAGTAACACCCATCATCTTTTCTGACATAAGTGTATATCAGTGTCAATAAGATCATTGTCCATCATAACCATTAAGACTGATGTTCACTACACCAATAATGTTGACAGACGTTAAAGCACATCATAAAAATTAATATTAATATCTATTTTCTCTACCAATACCAATGCCAATTATCATCAAAAAAGGCCACGCTCATTATCGCCACCAAGTCAGATCTAATGTTCAGTAATACTATGAAAATCAATGCTTATTATTGTTATTAAGATGTTAATGCTCATCTTCTTGGTCAGTAGTCTCCTTTTTTGAAAAGGAAAAAATTGAGTAAATCATAAATTGCCTCTTCATGATTGCCCTAACAACATAAAGCTTAGTAGTCTTCACCATAAAAATTATTCTCTATAGTTCATATCTATTATATTGTATTTAATTTTTTCAGTTGTAAAGAAGTTCATTCTTTACAATATATGACTCATATTAGTGAAATCAATTCAATTAGATCAAGTCTTATAATTTTTTTCTTCTTGAATTTTTTTTTTATTTGGAATATTTAATGTCAATAATAGCTCCAACACTAAATGTTAATCAATTCAATTTGGCCTAGTCCAAAAAAATTTAGTCTTCTGGAATTTTTTATTTGAAAAATCTCATATTAGTACTAAGTGCAACGCTAGCTGTTTTTCCTCGAAAGAAAGTTTACATAATCGTTCTAAACATGGTTATAATCAAACAGATTCTTTCACCAATTGTTTTCTTGATGTATTTGTTCTATGAGAAGGAAATCAAGACTAAATGAAACCGTTCTTGCCTCCTCAAAATTAGTTTCACGTCAATGTCCTGTACTAGGATTTAGTCAAGCAACACTTTTTCTTGCACCAAATGATGATGTATCAATACCATTGGAAGTAAATTAAGANACTAAAAGAATGGATAATCAAGGGGATTAAGGCCCCCTTAATTTAGAATTTAAATGATCATAATGAAAGCTGTGAATTTCAAAGCTCTTATTATAGGAAAGCTGTGAATTTATGTTAGAATTAGTGTCAGACTTATTTTTGATGCAAAATTAGCGATCGATTAGTGTCGGTTTATCATCGTCGCATGGTTCCGCTTTCAAAAAATCAACGCAGAAAAGTTGTGTCCAATGGTTGACTTATTGCAAACGTCATAGCATTGGGTTAGTATTGGTCATGGCCAACGCTAGTCTCACTTCATGCCACTGTCAGCATTTTTAATAGCCACTGTAGTCAATGGCCAATATCGCAACTATCAATGTTGTTCTCCTTGTTATCATCATCTTCAAAGCTTACCATTATTCTTGATGTCAATGTCATCTATCTTCACTAATAGTAACACTCATCATCTTTCCTGACATAAGTGTAATGTCAATAAGACCATTGTCTATCATAACCAATAAGATTGATGTTTACTATCACCAATAATGTTGACAGACGTTAAAGCACACCATAAAAATTAATATTAATATCCATTTTCTCTACCAATACCAATGCCAATTATCATCAAGAAAGGTCACGCTCATTATCGCCGCCAAGTATGATCTGATGTTCAGTAACACTATGAAAATCAACACCCATTATTGTTATTAAGAGGTTAATGCTCATCGTCTTGGTCAGTAGTCTCCTCTTTTGAAAAGGAAAAAATTGAGTAAACCATAAATTGCCTCTTCATGATTGCCCTAACAACATAAAGCTTAGTAGTCTTCACCATAAAAGTTATTCTCTATAGTTCATATCTATTATATTGTATTTAATTTTTTCAGTTGTAAAGAAGTTCATTCTTTACAATATATGACTCATATTAGTGAAATCAATTCAATTAGATCAAGTCTTATAATTTTTTTCTTCTTGAATTTTTTTATTTGAAATATTTAATGTCAATAATAGCTCCAACACTAAATATTAATCAATTCAATTTGGCCTAGTCCAAAAAGTTTTTATCTTTTGGAATTTTTTATTTGAAAAATCTCATATTAGTACTAAGTGCAACACTAACTATTATTCCTCAAAAGAAATTTTATATAAGCGTCCTAAACATGGTTATAATCAAACAGATTCTTTCACCAATTGTTTTCTTGATGTATTAATTCTATGAGAAGGAAATCAAGACTAAATGAAACCATTCTTGCCTCCTAAAAATTAGTTACATGTCAATGTCTTGTACAAGGATTTAGTCAAGCAACACTTTTTCTTGCACCAAATGATGATGTATCAATACCATTGGAAGTAAATTAAGGTTGGGGCAAACCTTAGTTGCAAAATCAAAAGAATATTAACATCAACATTCCAAATATGATTGTTTACACAATCCTTCCTTAAACCACCCCCTCCATTGGGTATTTTTGGAATTTTAAACATGGGCATTAAAGCTTTTAATTAAAAATCCCAAAAAAATAAAAAAATTATGGAGTCCAACCCAATTAGAATCATCAACTGTGTATTTTAAGATACAAAAATTGAATCTTCTCTCTAAGTGAAGAATAAGAGGTTATAAAATTTTGACTGGCCTATAAAGATCAGGCATTAATAGTGATATAGTTGTTGTTGAACTACAACAACCACTGTGGGTGGTCGAAGACAATCGCTGGCGGTCAATGCCACTTGCTGTGATTTTAAACAAAATGTAAACTTAGCTCTTACTTTTCTCTTTCCCCTCCCATGTTAAAACTACGATTTGATTTATAAAGTCTTAAAATGAGTCTTTTTTCTTCTAAATTTAGCAAAAATCTCAAAACTCTATATCATATGGTATGTGTTTAATATTTTAACATTAAGTACCTTGATAACGTAAGAATTGAGTGATATTAGACTAATTGAATTCATATTACCAAGATGTTTGATTTGATTATAAGAATTTTAAATTTAAAGATGACTTCATTTTCGTGGTTAAGGTTGTAAAACTTTTAATTATACCTCAAGTGCTAGATTCGAGCTCATTTGGGTTTAGACTCAGTTATTTTTTGTGTTGTTGGGTTTAGAATGTCAAGGTATTCAATTTGACTAGAAATTTACTAAAATTGGAACTCAAAATATCTTAAATTCTTATTGAATTTACATCAAGATTCATGTCTAATCAAACAGATTTTTATGACATCTGAGAGCAACCCTAATTACAGCCTCAAAAAAGATGTTTTTGCCAACATCCCATGCATGGTTATGGCTTAAAAATTTGTAACCTCTACCACTAGTTAATGAATCAATTCTCTGGCATAGAAGGAAAATTATAGCACCTTTTTTTTTAATAATAAAGTATATTATATAGTGTGTGATACATTCATGCATTCAATAGAAGAAAAAAATTGAGCAAAAGACATTAAGAATAAAGGTGTGGTAATATGAACAAACTGCTTTAAGGTTATGTGTCTTGGATAGAGGAGAAAATCTCCTTAAAAACTTTAAAGTTGAGCTCATGTATGCATGAAAAGGCTTCATTCAGCCAAATTTTTCTTAATACTAAAAAAAATGTCTAATTATATTTTCATCTCAATAATCTTCAAATATTTTAGCCTCAAATTCACCTTCAGTTTATATTTGAATCATGTAAATTAAGTGTCACNTAATACTAAAAAAAATGTCTAATTATATTTTCATCACAATAATCTTCAAATATTTTAGCCTCAAATTCACCTTCAGTTTATATTTGAATCATGTAAATTAAGTGTCACTGTTCTTATTTATGTATTTTGTAAACTTCTTTAATTATCTAAATATACTGTGTCATTTTGCTAAAATAATCACATGTATATTTTGTTATTGTCTTGGTTCACTGGTACTAACATGAAGTCATTCATACAATAAAAACTCTTTTATTAACTTTAGAAGTCAAATATTTCTTTCTCCTCGTTCATTAAATCTTAAATGCGCTTGAAAATGTGAGAGTGTGCATGAACTCATAACTTGTAGTATTCCTTGGCATAAGTAGAATAAGAATATAANAGTACTAACATGAAGTCATTCATACAAAAGAAAACTCTTTTATTAACTTTAGAAGTCAAATATTTCGTACTCCTTGTTCATTAAATCTTAAATGCACTTGAAAATGTGCGAGTATGCATGAACTCATAACTTGTAGTATTCCTTGGCATAAGTAGAATAAGAATATAACAATTAAATGATTTGTACNTATATAGGAGAAGTTCGGAGGTAGAACCAACCACTTTGTGCCGTAAGGTGAGTTTTTAAAAACTTTCAGAGATTAGTTTGTACGATTGTTGACCAAGAGATAGATCAAGATAAATTCACTAAGTTTGTGCAAGGAGATCAATTAGTTATGCAGTACGAAATAGAGTGTACTATATTATCAAGATATGTACCACGTGCTTGTTCCAAATGCAGATAAGAAATACCTCATATTTCTTTTTGGGTTAAAGATTCAATAAAACAACTAGTGCCACTTGGGATTGAAGACTATTCAGTGCTAGTGAAGAGGGCTAAGTGGAGATTGATTTTCAAGGGACTCAGAAGCATAGAGATTTGCATAAGAGGAAGAGTTCCAAAGAAATGACACTAACAGTTCACTCATAAGGAGAGTTGATACACAAAAAATATATACATTTTTAGACACATATTTTATACTCATTTTTTGTGATATTGCACTTTAATGAAAGATATTTTTCATGTTTTCTAACAGATTGTTGAATTTTAGGACTTGGAACAAAAACGAAGCAAAAAGAATGAAATTTAAAGTCAAAATAAAGAAGTTGAAAATTTGTTCAGCGCCAGAGAGCAGCGAATTAAATTGCAGTCCACTGGCGCCAACGACGCCAGAATGGGCACCGACGGCACCAATGTCAGTTGAGACCCTGTTTCTAGAAGATTCGACGAATTTGAACATTTTTAAAGAGTTTTTGAATGCACCTATTGGAGAACTGACTCTAGGCTTTATTTGGGGCCCAAATTGATCAGAAAATTGGCTCCTTTTTTGTCATTCCTTGCCTCAATTCAATCTCTTACACACTACACTTTTCCATCTTCATTCCACCACCATTTTGGAGTCTTAGTGATTTTTCTTTAAGAATTTAGAGTTTTTGTGTTAAGATTAAGCATGAATTATTTTCTAAGAGTGTTGAAGATGGAGAAAAGTGAGAGATTTTTTCTTCCTACATTTCTTAGGAAAGACTACAAGGGATTTGCTTTGAGAAAGAGTTTCAGATAAATGTTGTTCGTTTAAAATATAAAATAAATTGTGATGATTTTTCAACTCCGAACTTAATTTACTTTTAAAATTTGTTGTAAAACATATAATCTGGGAAATGAAGTATGAATTCTACAACAGAGTGAGAATCGCATGTGATTCCATGAAGGAGAATTTCGTTCATAGAATTAAGTGCAAATAAATAGGGAAATATATATTGTTGAGTGTAGAATTAGAGATTTTAGGGTGACAGACTAAAATCCCTAATTCGGTCTTAGTGTTTAAAAAACTAAAGCGAGAGTTAGCTTTCTGGTGAAAGGAAATGAGAGCTCTGGAGTGGGAGCCAGTATCCACCAGCCTAGCCACTGATTTAAGGACTATAGCCAATGATTTTCTATAACACTGTATCAGGGAAGAGAATTAAAACTACTCCTATTTGACACAATACATATTAAAACCATTTATCTCATCTCATTTTACCAAAATCTCATGTAGTGAAGAAAGATGTTTTTCCGTATAAGAAATCTTCATCACATAAACATAATTACATAGTTTAATAGTTTAGTAGTTATTGTTTAAACTTTGCACTTCAGTTTTGCTAGTAATTAAATAATTTAGTTCTGATAATATCTCAACATTCAGAATTAGTGACAATAATTTCGTTTTACTTTCTGTGAATTTCCTAGTTAATTTATCATTTCAAATTTAAATCTTCCCCGTGGGATAAATATTTATAGTTTAAATAGAAAGTTCTTTATTACTTGATAACGATACATATATTTGAGTAGAATCCCAACATAGATAGCTTAAATTTCTTATTCATAAACTATTGCATCATGCTTTTGGCACAGTTGCATGACAGAGTCAACTTTATATATTTTGCATAATTATATTTTTGGGGATCAAAAGTCTATTGGGAAGAAGATAAAATCCTACACTTGTGAAGTATTGTCAGGCTGGCAGTAGCAATATAAAGACCTTTGGTAAGTGCGGAATGCAACATCATGGTGAATATTTCTATGGGTTGAAGGTGTGAGTGATACTTATGCAGACAACCTGAATATCAGAGGAGAAGTTGTCCCGATTCTGTTCAGAGATCCACATCAAAAACTACCCCAGAAAGAAATCTAGCCGAGATGATTTTTCAGAAAGGATCTGTTTTTAGAAGTGGTCAGTAAAAGATAACAGAAGATGACAACGTAACTCGTAAGGAGCAACCCAAGGCAAACATTCGCCCAAGAATTTATTTCTTAACTCATCAAGAACAAAAGAACATGTTGACACTGATGCTAATGCATAAAGTCTGATGGATGAAATGTCTTTTAGGTGTTATGTTGGATTTATTAGATGTATTTTTTACCACATATGTTTTAGTTACCACTTAACAAGAAACAGACTTTCATAATCATTTTATGTTTCATCTTTATAATAATATTTGATATGAAGTTCATGAATTTTGATGACGAAAATTTATGAGGGGAGATTATAATAAACAGTTATGAGAAATCATGTAAAACTTTTGACAAACTTAAAATGTACTATAAACTTTGCATCCATCAGATTTCAACTGAAATAATTTTACAAAATTTTACAAGTCAAATCAATCAATTTGAAATTGAACATTATATGAAAATTATGAATAGGTTGGAAGATAAAAAAATTGAAAGTTATAACTTTAATTAAACTTAATTAACCCATAATTATCCCTTCTTAATCTAATTGTTTCTCTGTCGAACCGACTTATCCTGCGATATTTACCTCTATATGATGTCGAAAAGGAAAGATCCTCCATCAAAAAACTTTGTGTTTCTTCCTCCTCCCTCACTATTTGATCGAGTTCGGCAGTAGGATCCCACAACTCTAACATTCAAGTTCCTGTAGCAGGTGCAAACTGCACGATCGAAGGGGAGTCGAAGCTTGCGGCAAACTTCTAGGGAGAATTTTGTAACTGTGAAACTCACTTTAACGATGATTTATAGGTAAGTCATAGAGCAAGCATGTGGAAGCTAGTCATAAAGCGCAGTTCCATAAACTCAGGTAAATTAATCCTTGCTAAGAAGAATAATTTGATTAATATAAATTGGTTGAATCTTGAAGTTTGATATTTATTCTTTTGATTATTAATATCAACATAAAAGTTATCACAACGTCCAACTAGTTACCAAAGAATAAGAATCTATAGTGGCAACCGAGGTGCTAATTATATTCTTAAATTTCAATAATCTTCTTTATTTCTAAGAGTAAGTTTGACCCCATGTATGCTCTAGTTAGATACTTCATATTATTAGAAAAAAATGATATACATGACAAAAGGTATATAGGACATGCATAAAAAATATGCATGAGATGCATGATATATATAATAGACATGATATATACGATAAGTAAGATAAGCATGATAAGTTAGACAGAATAGGAAAGAAATATGTGATATATGATATTTACGTGTCATAAGAGATACGAATGATATGAGAGATATGCGTGACGAATGGTTATACATCAAAGTAAGTATGCATGTTAGTAGATGAATGAAGATGTCTCAGAAGAATGTATATTATTAAAAATGAAATAGCTTATACATGAATGCTTGTATGCGCATATTCAAAGGAGTTCACCCCCTAATAGTACAGACAGGGGAGCTAATGATATATTAGCATGTCATGAAATAAATTCTATCTCTATAGCAACTTGTGATAAATTTAGTCTCTAAACACTTTCAATATTATCATTATAGAAAAAATGCCTAAGAGAGAATGATTTGGCATCTCACAACCAAAAAAAGATAGAAAGAAGAGGGAGACACGACAGAGGGACTGATAACAAAGAGCAAAATAAAGACTTTTTTTTGGTGTGCATGTAAGAGAATTATTTAATTATTCAAGAAGAAAGATGTGTAGCTAGTTTTATTTCCATAACAGAATATAAGTTTTAGGACAAATTAGAGACAAGCTTTTGGAACACAGAAGAGGATAAAAAGATAATAACAACAATGTCTTCTTCATTAGATTTTACTTATATCTTTGTAAGAAGTAGCATTTATCTCAATCAATGACATTAAAAAAACATATCTCTATACCATAACATAACTCTATTTTAAAGCTTGGCGGAATATTTACTTTGTATGTGGATGTGGACATAGGAGAACTTCAAAAATTCACATAAATTTGGCTTGTGTGTGTGATCTCTAGTGTGTTTGCTATCTTTCCTTCTTATATTTTGGCATAAAATTTTATTACTATACAAACAAATAAATTTAACATATCACACAATATAAAGCATGGACAAATCAAAATTGAGGATTCTAATGTCAATACTAAAAGATTGGGATAAAGCTTATAGTGAAGATTAGGATGATGATTTTCAAAAGATTCTAAATGTCTATTTTTGTCTTTTTTTTATAGTTTTGTTTACAAATTGAAGAGGCATCGCCCCATTATTCTAAATGCAAAAAATATTTTGATTTAAGAATGTTCGCCGTATGGCAACCAAGATGGCTAGAACTAAGAACATGGTGTTGTTTCTCTTGAGCTTGTTTTAAGTTAGACACCACATGTCTAGTAAATAAACTCAATATCAAGTTACACATTGGTCAAATCGTTAAATCATTGGGAAGACCAGCCTAAAGAATATAATCTATGCTCCAAAGCAAGCATACAGCTACACATATAATATGCCTAAATTATTAGAGAAAAGTACATGGACGAGAATGATATACTTGAAGCAAAAATGATGATGAAAAAAGAAATCAGCATTGAACATCACAAACTAGTGACACATAATTTATGTGATTAGGTAAAGTTCACGGAGGCCTACAGCTATAAAAAAAGAGAGTTGTTTACATTTGTTTAGAGATGCATTCAAGAGTATAAATACTTCCCCATGTTTTATCTCTTTTGAATCTCTCTTCCTCTTGACCCTTATCTCAGCAGATCAAAACCAAACAGCTTAACACATTAAGCTCCCTAATGCAAAACAGCTACTGTCAAACCTAGTATGAGCTCCCTAATGCAAAACAGCTACTGTCAAAACTAGTATGAGTGCCGACCATATGCATGGTATTGCCAGCAACCAAGTCACTAATGCCAGCCTTCAATCAAAACCACTATCAAAAGGTTCAGGAATTGTTAAAACTTAAATCTATGGGCCTAAAGAGTTGGGATCAAATGAAGGACCTTGAACATGCAAGGTGCAAAGAAAAACTAGATTAGAAATAGTTGGTTCTTGTGAAGGACCTCGCATTACATAATAGTATATTAGAGAGAGAGAGAGAGAGAGTACATAACACTCCCACAAGTCAAAATCAAAAACAGGTTTTAGGTGCTTTCACACAAATAGAAGAAGATATTCATATTACCTAAAACCGCATCAATTGTAGTCGCAAGGCTGCTAGAATCAAGTTCATCTTCAATTAAAATTTTTGAACCAGCTACATCTGACATTATGTATGCATTCCTAGTTTGGTGATCTTCTGCAACATATGGTGAAGGTATCTGAGGAAGAAAGATAACAAATGTCAGGTGAAAAAAGGTATGTACAAAAAATAATAAGAAAATATAACTGTAAACCAAGCATAAACAAAGTTTGAGCTCCAATGGAAAAGTTCTATCAGCAACTTTGAACTTAAGGAAGAATTGCTATTCATTCAAATGTAAAAGCTCAAGTTTTTAAAAAAATTTCCATAGATTCCAACCAAACTTAAAAGCCATATATGTGCCTTCTATGTAAATCATCATCAATACTATCACCGCCATCAAACTTCCCAAACAATGGGAATGTGTTTTTCTAATATTATCAATCTCCAATCATTTTAGTTGAATATTACCTTGACCTGATTTTCAACAATATTTTTCCGCACAACTTCAAAAAAAGTTATCCTTGGCCTACGAGTTTTTCATGCCTAATACTTGTATAGTGACTTTATTTGTCCATCTTATTGGTGCACCTTCTATTAAAATCATAATTTTAATGATAACAAATATATTATTGAAAGATATAATGTTTGGATTCAAGTAATCATAGGATTATTTAGATACTTGATTCAAATAGATTGACTCAAGGGTCTCTTCGCGAACCAATAGAATCAAATGAAGTTTGAAACTTTGTTGCAGATGCGCAAGGATGAGTTCAAATACTCAAGGAAGGTGAAGGGAGAACAATTCAAGGGTGTTTGATACCAAGGCGTTAGTATTGGACAATAGGTTACTTTGGAGTATTTCCTTACACATTGGCTCTTGGCTCACATGAATTTTGCTCAAGTATATTTTGCCAAAATCCAAGTTATTTTGGACTTTATCTGAATTACTACAAAATTTGAAATTTGTGAATAAAATAGTCAATTAAAAGCTAGTTTGTATATTAAATTGACATTAAATTTTATCAACATTGGATTTGAAATGATTATTCAATTCAAAATGATACATCAATTTGTATTTTTATGAATATGCCATATTAAACGGTAATGAAAAAACTAAATTCGTTCTACTCCACTTTATTTATTTTGTTTGTTATTGTATTCACAAAGAATGCTAAACTGAGCCCGTTTGAT